>JAFEMH010003199.1:0-282946 GCA_022495995.1 Adenophora triphylla var. japonica | reverse complement strand
AATCCACTTTTAATAACCAAATCTGATAAGAATCTAAACTACTAGCTTCCCATTCTTGAAGACTCTTGATACTGAGATATCCTTATGCTCAATAGGGTAGACCACAAGGACACACTCTTTCTCTCTCTTTACTGTCTGCAAGTTCCCTTCCCCGCTTCTATCGATCTAGTCTCCGTGAAGTAGTCTTATATAAGAGTTTGTAATGTGTAAATTAGGGGTGTAAATAGTTCGGTTTGGTTCAGTTTGGGGAATTTACGGACCAAACCACTAGTTATCGGTTTGGGGGAAAGTTAGAAGCAGATCAAACTATAAAAAATTAGAAAACCAAACAAAACCAGAAGCAAGACACATATAGTTTGGTTCAGTTTGGTTTAGAGAAAACCACATTCAATTATGTGGTTCAAACAGCAAATCAACGTGATTGAGACTGTAAATATTTAATGCCATTCAAACCGCAATCGAAAATCGCAACTTGGTTCTCATGTTTGTTTAGATTTTCGTGATCTCGGAGTAAGAGCGAAAGAGTACGATGTTAAAAGTAAAGTTGGAGAAAGAGAGAGACTAGATGAAAAAAGAGGCTGAAGGAAAAACACTTTACAATCTTCAATGGTGTAGAGAACTTCAGCCGGTTATTTATATGCCGCAAAAATCATTATAACAAAAGAGGCAAATAATATTTAATAAGAGTCTAAATCGAGGTTCAGATTAGTCTATGTAATGTATGTTTTTTATTTTTTTTATTGATAACAGTAAATTTTAATTGAGTATATAAAAATATTAAATAAGGTACAAAATGTGGGTTGTGATTAGTTTATTTAATCTCATTTGGTCGCGTGGTTTGTTCTGGCAACCGAGTCAGCTAGTGGTCCGTCTCGAGAGCCACAATTTGGTTTGATTCGTATGCAGAAAGGTCAGACTCGAGATCAAATCAAACCATGTGGTTTGTCAAAATTTGAGGAACCAAATCAAAACATTAATACTTGAAAACAAAACCGGACCGACGCGTGCGGTTTGGTTCAATTTCAGTCTTGGAACACGCAATTTGAACCGAACCGCTTACGCCACTTAGTGTAAATTATGAGAATTAATTTATTATTGCTGAAATTTTTATTTTTTTTCATTGAAAAATTCTCTTTTATTTATAACTTATAGATCCAGTTGTAAGAGACGGCAAATAAGTATTATGCAGTCAGCATATCGAGTTTGTAATGTGTAAATTATGTAGATCAATTTGTTGTTGTTGAAATTTTGATTTTTTTGGTTGAAAAATTGTCTTATAACTGAATTGTGAGAGATAGCGTATTCTTATAAGTCATTGTAAGAGGCGAATTTAATTTTGTAAAGACAGCTCTAGAGAGGCAAATTCATTATATAAGAGGCAAGTTGGTCTTGTGAGATTGCCAGCTATAAGAACTTTAATGTGTAAATTATGAGATTGGTTCGTTGTTATTATTGATTTTTTTTTTGTTGTGAAAATCTCTTTGTAAGTCAATATAAGAGACAAATTAGTCTTATAAGTCATTTATAAAAGATGAAGTAGTCTTATAAGTTCATTATAAGAGGGCGAGAGGTATATATGGAGTTTACAATCTGATATGTCGCTGCGTTAGGTTTGAATCTGGCAAGAGGGGCATTGAAGGAAGTGGCGAAGAGTATTTGGGATTTTCAAGAATTCTCAATAAAAAAATCCTACTTACTTGCTTGCTATTTCAGTTTTTATTTTTTATTATTTTTATTTCCACCCTCTGATTAGCATCATAGCTAAGTAGGTTGTTCCCAGTTGCTTTTCAAGTCTGGAGGCCCGTGGCGTGTTCCTACTCTAAATCAACCCCATGACATATTGACCATCAAAAATCAAAATGTGTAAGGTTCTTCCAGGACAAAAGGAGTGCTTGTCTTAGCTTGCTTGACTTTTCCAGAGATGTCTTGAGATGAAACTGTAGAAAGTGATGGACTATCTGACAGAGCAGTAATTAGCTCCTTTTATTGTACACACATGGTTTAGTTTATATTTCTTGCTATGGCAACAGTATGCTTAGTTTGATCAAGTTTCGAAGCCTCTTTCTTGCAGATATTCTGGTCCAGTCACCAGCCAACAAGCGCATGCTTGCACGGTTGAATGACATTTGATTCCCATTCTTTAATTTATTGCTATATATATATATATATATATATATATATTCTCAGTTGCGGTCACCAGCCAACAAGCACATGCTTCCACAATTGAATGACATTAATTCCCTGTTCTTTAATTTATTGCTATATATATATATATATATATATATATATATATATATACAAATATATTTGTATATATATATATTTTTATATATATATATATATATATATATATTTGTATATATATATATTTGTATATATATATATTTGTATGTATATATATATATATATATATATATATATATACAAATATATTTGTATATATATATATTTGTATATATATATATATATATATATATTTGTATATATATATATATATATATATATATATATATATACAAATATATTTGTATATATATATATTTGTATATATATATATATATATATTTGTATATATATATATATATATATATATATATATATTTGTATATATATATATATATATATATATTTGTATATGTATATATATATTTTATATATTCCCTATGTCCCATAATATTGGTTACTTCTTCCCTTTTTGAACTCCCATAACAAATGTCACGATCCCAAAATGTCAATGGGGACCCACTTGTGACACTTGGCAAAAAAATCTTCCTACTCCACTTTCTCTCTCATCCTGCCTTTATACTCACAACCCTTACTTTTTCCTTAATTCCCAATACCTTCAAATTTTTGGTAACCAATGTAATCGGGCAAAAAAAGTATATATACATATAATGCTAGTTGTCTTTCAAGCATCTGCTAATTACCTTTGACTATTTATGAATTGAATTGTTGGAAGCAAAATAACTCCCCTATGGCATTTACTAGATTTGGCATTGACTGAGTGTAACGTTTTAAAGGGAAACAACCCTGGGTGTGTCTGATACAGGAGTACAGGTTTAAAAATCCAATCTGTATAAAACATGGGGACTCATTAACTTCTATTGTCACAAGTGTTCCTATTGACCCTTTATGGGTTGGTAATTGCACTCTTCATTTGACAAGAAAGTCCCTAGGATGAGTAGTGACATTAGGACGATTTTGAGGTCATCTTTGGATTCTTCAAAAGAGCGTGAGATGAATTTGTTTTGAAGAAAGGCAAGGCAGTCTGTGAAGCTTGGTGAGAGGAACTGGCAGCTTGGATCTATCTCTTAAATTCTGAACTATTTGCAGGATTTTCTGTTTAATGCATTTGCAGGTAGATGGAGGTCATTTGGTTCATTATAGCCTTATGAAGTAGATTATTGGATGGTTGGATTTACACTACAGAAATTGATTCAGCTGGATTTTGTTAATATCAGAAACTTCTGTTTGGCATTTTTTCCATTGGCTACTTGCATGCATTATTACTCTATTATATTAGTAACTGTACAGGAGAAGTTTCAAGCGCAGTATCTCATATGTAAAACAAAACCATATACAATAGTTGAAATTTAAAACAGAAGTGAAAGAAGAAGTTTGGTCTTTTATATTATGAATTACCAAGAACCTTATTCAGCCCGTTGGCCTAGAGGAACAAGCTCACATAAAGATTGTAAACGCGCTCAACCAAAATCAAGTGTTGATCCATATAATATGAGCTACGAATGACAAATTCACTTTCAAATTTTATAAATAAGGTGTGATTTTGTTCTCTGTACAGAACTCATTGAGTTCCTGTAAAAAGCCTGCTTGTCGATATTTGGTCCATCTAATGGAAATGCAGGCACCAGAGTTACTCACCCTTCTTCCCTGTTCTGATAAATAAACTTCAAAACCTTTAACTTTATTGGTAAGATTGAGAATTTGCGTCAACTGGTCTATTTACTGAATACGTTCTTAGCAATTTTCAGGCAAAAGAAGATGGGGACAAGCCGTAGACTTGAGGCTATGCTGCCAGAAAGACTCTTCCAACTCTATGCTTCCAAAGTCCTTTCTAGACGATTGCTTATGCCAAAAAAGGTGCTAAGTAGGATCAATAATTATTTAACCATGGAGGTTTTTCTTGTATGAAATTGTGTTCCTTGGTTCCAGAGAATTATGGCGAACCAGTTGGAGTGTATGATCAGAAATTTCCCCTTCATAGGAGGCTAACTACCATATGGATGGTGGATTGATTATTGATCCATCACTAACACCCCATTTGGGGAAGTAGCTATGACATTATCATTTTAAGAGTCTTGCCTCCCCACCAGAAAATCTGATGTATTTGTATGGTCTAGTATGCATAATATGCATCAACGGTGACCTCTTTATTTCTTAAAATTTATGCAATAATCTTTAAAGCTTTTAGTTTAATACTTCCTCCGTCCCATAAAGTTTCTATTTACGACTATTCAAACATTTAAGTGGTATATATTCATCATTATCCTTAATGATAGTAAGAATTACCTTAATGAAAGTAAGAGTCTATGCCTATGGCGAAATAACCAGTTCATGAAACACTTTAGTATATAATATAGGAAGTTCAATTATTTTAACAACTCAAATTTTTGGAAATGAGACTTTCTTTTGGACAAACAAAAGTAGAAAAGGGGAACATCTTTATATGACGGATGGAGTACTTGTATACGCAGTTCATGCATTTTCTGCTTTACCCTTTTTACAACTTGTGATATTTAAGATCCGATCTTCATTAGAAAGCGAAAAGATAATCCTCGCATTTGTGTCTCATGCAGGGACCAAAGTTTTGAAAGATGAGCAGCTACTTGAGGACATTATCAAAGGTACCTTTCCTCTGCTGACCCAGTGTGTTTCAGAAGATAGCAGTTGAATATTAAATATAGTGGTATAATTATTACTTGTCCTTGTTATTACTTATCAAGGAGAGTCTTTTTTTTTTTGGGGGGGTGAAGGGGGTAATCAATACATGTGAATTTCTGCCTTTTCTAATGTGACTGTTTCTATCAGCTTCCGCTAAGGGTGGCCTTCTCTTTTCCTTTGCTATAGCTGCTTGTTATTTGATAATCACTCTAGTTGCTTTTCCCTCTTTTGATTGGTGCATTTCTTATTTGCTCTGTCTATTGGCTACATCAGCAACTTCAAGTTCTATCATGTCTGTTGACGGAGCCAGTTTTTTTTTCTTCTAAAGGGGGTCAAAATAATTGTAAATATAAAATATTATGATATTATACCTATTTAGTTTAGGGGGGGGGAGGAATATAATATAGTGTTATTTTTTCTTGGTATAAAGGGGGGCAAAGATATAATTTTAATGGTAAAAATCAATTTCTTCAAAATTTGCTACTACAAAATTGGTACAATTTGAAAATTAAAGGGGGGCAATTGCCCCTTTATAGGCAAGGGTGGCTCCGCCAGTGGTCTGTATTTAGTGCTATCTACTATTCACCAAGGCTAATGATAAGGCATTAGGAGGAATGAGCAATGTATGAGCACTTAGTTTCTGAAACTGAATTCAAGTCTAAGCTACCTTTTATCATATTTAAACCTTAAATCAAATAATCAAGTGGCATGTATGTCGGGAGTAAAATGTTTTTGGTTCAATAATGCTTCAAAATCAAGTCTGTTTTATGCATTTGTTTTCACACTTTATCTTCACTTTGTTCTATCTGTATTGTTGTTTAGCCGTTGTATGAGACAAAGGTTTTGGCTCTTGAAAGGCTCGAGCGTGTATATAGGGTACCCCTTCAACCACCCTATGGCTAAAACGACGAGGAAGCTTTTGATTTATTTATTTTTCTTTGGGAGAACCAAACAACGCCACTGTCATGGGGGAGGATGTTTTCACCCCTTTATGACCCTTCCAGTTTGCGAGAACTATTATTCTACTAAATCATACTCCCCCGTCCCAAAATGAATGTCCAAAAAATTCTCAAATTTGCTCTTGATCATGAGCAAATTGAATTATTTTTTTCGGATATTCAATTTGGGACGGAGTGAGTACTATTTCTGTTTAGCAGCTGTTGCCTTCATGTCAGCTAATTGATTCACTCTTACTGAATACAGCTCCAGAAGGAGAGTGGAACAATATGCTAATCAACGGCTTGACTATTGGTAAAGGGGAAGTTTCACCCGAACAGCTGTTTTCTGTCATCAAGAAACGAATTGAACGAACTCTAATTCGAACGGTAAGCAAATCTTCACCTCTAAAGTACACAAGACTTCATTTTCCTTAAATCTCTCTCTCTCTCTCTCTCTCTCTCTCTACAGAGCGGAGGGTCTTATGAGCAGCGGGTGACAATTGAGTACCTGAAAGGCATTCAATCAAGAGCAGAGGAGATTACCAGAATGCTTGAGGGCAAGCCACAGTAGGATCAAATTCACAATTATATATGAACCTCAGAACCTGGCTTCCTATGGTACTTCTTGTATGAAAAAAAGCTCCTTATCAAGTTTGGCTGCTCCGTATAATAAATAAAAATTTCTACTCCCTCCGTTTGAAAATTTTTGGTCATTCCTTAGTAAATTTTAGAATTATACTCTCCATGCTCCTAATATATACTCCCTCCGTCCCACGTCATTGTGAACCATTTTTCCGGGCACAATTATTAAGAAATATTATTAAGATAATGAAAATGTGTGGTAGAAAATGAAGAGAGAGAATGCGTGTAGTTAATAGTAGGTTGGTTTAATAAATTGTATGGTGGAAAATGAAAAGAGAGAATGAGTGGGTGGGATAGGGTGAATATAAAATAATAAATTTGTTTCCATTTTGGACAGTTTGCATTCACGTGGGACGGACCAAAATGGAAATAAGTTTGCATTCACGTGGGACGGAGGGAGTATATTATATTATATTTTTTTGTTTTTTTAATAACCCATAATAACCCAGGTCTCGGTGTTTACGCTCCCATAGTTCTAGGGTTCATGAACACATCCCCAAGATCGACAATCAGATAAATTTAGGTTTAATCTCAATCACCAATTTGATAATTGATTTCAAAGAGATTGAACTTTATATTTTCATTAAATAAACTTTTGTTTTAAGCTAATCAAGTCGAGCTTCATGATTTAACCAACTTAAAAAATAATTCTAATTATAATCTAATTTTTCATAGACCATTCCAAGTTAATAGTGTACTATTGGACGTTTCACTTAATACTCTACTTTCAATATTTTTTTTAAAAAATAAATAAATTGAATTTTTCCTCAAAAAAATCCTTTTATTTTCAAAATATGATATTATCCTTTTGTTATTATATGAAAAAAATTGTAAGTTTGATATCCTTCGTCCCGATTTAAGATTTAAGATTCTTATTTTTCTTTTTATTCTGTATTATTTTAAGATTCATTATTAGTTGTTTTATTATTTAAAATATATAATGAGACTCACTTGTATCCTCACAACAAAAACTTCATGTCCACTTTCTCTATTCTACTTCACTTTTCATACTTATAATATTTATTTTATATTAATTTCGTGTCAAATCAAACTAAGAATATTTTTGGAGGGAGTATAAATCATAAGAATATGAGGAGATAAAAATACAGCTTTTTTTGTTAAATAAAAAATAACCCTCACAACAGACAGATCCAAGCCGTACATTCCATACTGAGCCAACAGTTTTAATTTCATGACGCCCTCCATACAAATCAGCATCGTCCAATAAAAATCAACGCCTAACTACAAAAGGAAATTTGCGTAAATCACAATCATTTTACATTGAACGTTTAGACACAACCCTCACCCGGCCCGTACCTGCCTGAGCTCGCGGGATCTACACAACAGTCTCTCTCCGTCCGTAGATCGCGCATGTGCTGCGGCACAAGTAATTCATTCTAAGGTACAAGTTTCATGGCCATCGCTTTGATTTGATTTGATTTGAGTTTTTTTTCCCAGAGATCTGTAGCTATTAGGTTTTCTATTTCTTAATCAGATTAGAATTTGATCCAATCAATCGTTTGTTTGCAATTCGCTATTGAATTTGATCTAATGCTAGCATTTTCTGCTTGGATTGTGATAAATTGTAGGGGTTTAGGGTTTGGTGATTTGATCTCGAAAGAATGTTGACGAAATTCGAGACTAAGAGTAATAGAGTGAAGGGACTGAGTTTTCACCCTAAGAGACCGTGGATCCTTTGTAGTCTTCACAGCGGTGTTATCCAGCTATGGGATTACCGAATGGGGACACTCATTGATAAATTTGATGAGCATGATGGGCCCGTTCGGGGCGTTCATTTTCACCAATCTCAGCTGCTGTTTGTTTCTGGAGGTACATAATTGTAGTATTTGATGTGCATTTTGATCCTCTATTGGTACTTATACCATATTCTTTGTTTTAATGGTGTTTCTGTTCTGTTTGTTTACATTGTTTATGCATTGTAATATCCAAAAACCTGCGATTCTTCTTTACGTGTCTTAGATCTACTGTGTATTAGCATCGTCGGATTAGGTTGTTGCTAGATTTTACGCGATAATAAGCTTACTATGCATGCTTAGAGAAGGGTAACTGCTATGATTGGATGGTGAGTCTTAGCCCTCTAAGTTAGGCTTGGTTGGAGATTTCTGATGCTGTGTTAATTCTATGCCAGTGCATAAAAATGTAATTTACGGTGAGGTGTAAAATTTCAGTTACTATTATTTTGTAACAAAGAGTTTTTGCTTCATCACTGCCGGGTTAGTATTCCCTACTTTGTATAATTTATTTAAGCGTTTCCAGTTATCCATGTGTATACCTTCACCATATTACCCCAGATCTTTACTCTCCCACACAGCTGTTGTTTTTGGAAAGTGGCTATGTAACCTTAAATGACATTTTTAGCTGAATTGTGCTACAGAGTAATGCTACTCCGGTTGCTGAGTTTACTTATCTCTACTCCTTTCTCCTTCAACAGTCATTCTGTCACCACTCATGAGTTCCTCAGACCCATTATGCTCTTCACTACACGTGTTAGCAGTACATATCGATAGAACTTGCTAGAAGATCCTTAATAGTGCCAACAACCACCGTGGTGGCCTATGATAGCTAAAAGTACAACCTTAAAAAAAATCTCTATTTGGGTGATCATTAGCTACTTTTCTTCAACCTAATTTTTGCTTTAGGGAAACAAGATAAAGAAGCACTGATTTTTGACAAAGCTTCTGAGTGATCATTGCTGATGATGATGCAGGAAACTTGTTTGAACGACAGAAGCCAATGATAAAGTTCTGCATGTAATCATGCAGAATTTAACCATTTACTGTAGTCACTGAAAGTATATTTTAGCTGATTTTTAATGCAAAGCCGGTGTTATTTCATCACGGGTATGATTCATGGGTTTTATCTGTAGTTTCTCTGGGAGAAATCTTCCTTGAGTCGTCCCTGTTTCTTCCTTTGACCATTTCCTTCATTCATCCCCCAGAGTTTGCATGGTCAAGAATACTCACTTGTGCTGGATAATGAAGGGGGGCGTGAAGATAAATGGGTTGTAGGCTATGGACACTGGTTTCATAAGTGATAATGACTAGCGATCAAGGTTTGGTGGTGCTCTGAGATTAGAGACTTGGTGAATGATGATGCGTTCTTTATGCTGGAATTTGATTTGTGTTTTATAAGGCGAGGAATGAGATTGTTTGGTAATAGTTCTATGAAGAGGCAGTGATTTGCCATGTTTGAAATCACAGTTAAAGTTATCAACGGAAAAGCAAGTGTGTGTAGAGAGGGGGCAGATTTGAACTTAGGCCTTACTGTTATTGGCTGTGTATATAGCATTTTAATCTTCAGGGATCGAGCCATCAAGCATGCTTCTAGGTTATTCAGTTATTATTGTTGTATCTAAGCCTTTCTTGAATGTATATTGCACATTAGCATATACTGATCTCAAGAAATTACCCTGTTATGGGGTTCTGGTGTGGTCTTCTAGCTAGACCACTATCATACACTACCTTCACCTTACCAAAAAAAATATCAAAAAATAATAGTGGATTAGAAAGAACACATGATAATTGTCCAACGGAGTTTAATATCAATTTGATGATTTTAGTTAATGAATCATTTGAATGAAAAGGAAAATAATGTTTAAGACCGAAAGACTAATTGGTATTAACATAACTTTATTTACATAGAAAAATCTCATTCAAACTTATCGTACCAACTTTATTAGTTTACAACAAAAAGGAAAATGTCTATTCTATTCCACAAAAGGAAATATAATAGAAATGAACACAGTGACTCGTAATCTTACTGTCTAGGAGCCAGCTTTTATTATTTTTGGCAGAATATTATTTGGTCTATTTTGAGAGTTGAAGCAAAGAAGACTTGAGGAAAATGGCTAAGCTGCGCATGTGACTTTTCAGTAGTAATCTCATAATCTGTAGATCGGAACAGCTCCTGATGTTCATTAGTTTGTACTTTGAATGAATGCTTCCACAAGGATATTCATGTAACTCTAGAGGTGTTATTTCCGGGTTCGGGACCATTTCTTACTAATTTCATAGCTATATTTATAGTTCATTATAAAGTGTAACATTTAGTTGGGTGATTTTGTTAATATGGTGGTATCTTTTACTTCTTGATATGTTGGTGGTTAATAAGATTGGCAACCTATCATTTTTTGGAGGGCAAATGACAAATTAGGGTTCAAAGTTTAGGGGGGTTGAGCCAATCAAGGTTTGATGTTCCAATTTTGTCAATTTAGGGTCCAAAGTTACCAATGTTAGGCAGTTAAGTTTTTTTTTTTTTTTTGACAAAAATGTTAGAAAAATCCGTTAAGTCATCACGTGCCTTGCATGTGATAAACTAATAAGGCTAATTTAGACTTTTCCATTCAACCTTAGAACATACTCCCTCCGTCCCACGTGAGTGTCGACAAAAAAATTGGGCACAAGAATTAAGAAAAAGTATGAGAGAGAATTAGTGGGAGCATGTGTTTGTGAGTATGAAAAATAAAATAGGAGAGATAATGATTGGGAGGAATAGTAAGTTGATTTGTGTTGTGAGTATACAAGTAAAGTAGGAGAGAGAATGAGTGGGAGAAATAGTGTAAAAACTTTGCCATTTTGGACAGTCTCCACTAACGTGGGACGGACGAAAAAGGAAATAAGTCTCCACTCACGTGAGACGGAGGGAGTATTTTGTATAAAGTAAAGGGATTAAAATTTAAATCATTAACCCTAACAATTAAAAGGGCCCAAAAGGAGTTTAGAAAAAGACGGATACAAAATGAGGTGACAATATTTTATTGGTTGTATCGATTGTGAACCCGCCACACTCTAATTAAAAGCACCAACACAATTATGACACATCATTTTGTAAACCAAATTTTGTAACTTTCTTTGTAACTTTAGTATTGCCGCAACTAAAAAAGACCCACGTCCCCACCCCCTTTAACCTAACAACTTCTCACTCTCACCCTCAATTGCCAAACCCATTTGAATTCTGAATTAAGCAACAACCACTGTCCTTAATCTTCCGACGTTGCTGGCCTGCTGTCTCTCCCTCCTCTCTCTTCTTCCTTCCCACCGGCTAAACCCCACCACCACCATCCCCACTCCTTTTTGCTATCTCATTCCTCTCCCCTCTTTTATCCCCTTTCCGTCAACCTTTCTTCTAAGCCGAAAGCTGAAGCCGTCGTCGTCGTTGCTCTTCACCGGCTCTTTCTTCTCCCTTCCCGTCGCTACTCTCTAGATCCAAATCTAGATCTCGATCTAATTCACTTCAGATTCGCATGTGGTCTCCTTCCTCTGCCTTGCCAGTGCCTTCTCCTTCAAACACAGCTTAGAGGAAGACGAAAACTCCCTTTAGATCCATCAAGGAACAAGCCTCTGAATTTGATTTTTATTTTCTAATTTTCTCTTTTTTAATCTGATTTTGAAATCTTATATCTACAAAGCTTCAATTATTGGAACAATTTTTATTTTTATTTTGAAATCAGATTTGTAAGGAGCAATTTTAGTTTATGAATGTGTACCAAGCCTTTGGGTCATGATTTATGATATGACAGATATGTAATATGTGTTCTGGTAATTTGTTCTTTATGATTTAGGATTTCATAATTAGTTTTGGTGGTGCAACGGTGGTTGTGAGATGGTGGTGCAACAGTGGTTGTGAGATGGTGGTGCAGCGGTGGTGAGTTGGTGTTGCGGTGGCTGGTGGTCTCAATTGGAAGATCGATAAAAATATTAAATTAATTATTTTTTAGCAAAATATTAAATTAATTAATTCAATAATAGAATTATAGATTATTTTTTAAGGAAATTATAGATTTTTTAATTAATAAATAAACAATATAATCTTTTATTGAGATTAATAACTTTTAAGTATTAATAACTTTTTTACTAAGGGTATATTGGGAATTTCAGACTAAATAACCCCAGTTAATCACAAGTGCAAGGCACGTGATGACTTAATGAATTTTTCTAACATTTTCGTCAAAAAAAAAAAAAAACTCTATATGACTAATGATGGTAATTTTGGACCCTCATCGGACCCTAATTGGCAAACCCCCCCCCTAAACTTTGGACCCTAATTTGTCATTTGCCCTTTTTTGAAACCTAATGAAGAATTGTAGATTGAACAATGTCTTAACCATTTTTTAAGTGCATGCACACAATAGAGAGGGTTGCCATATTTTCTTAATAAACATGGAATGCACATTACAAGCACAACATTTTGTACATTCAGTACTAGTGTTTGTAATGGCCTTTAATTATGTGATGTATGTGAATCTCTTAGATGTGGCCTTTAGACAATGAAATATAGTACAGTACTTTTTGATTTGACAACATATCATTCTAATCATTCAGGGAAGGAGGAAGCCAAACTAAGGCTATGTTTAGAATTAGCTGAACTGTTCAGGAATCTGGTGGTTGATAGGTGTATAGAGATTTTGATAGCACTCTGTCACACCGCAATCCGAGCTCATTCCTGGAGCATGAGCGCTGTATAACTGTATCACATCCTGGTAAAACCCAAGAGCTGAACCTGCTCAAACCACTACAACACGGCTCAACAACAACAGGAGCCAAAAATAACACCACAAGCTAACACGCTCGGGTACTAACATGATAAACAACCCAATGGCAACACTGCCATGCACAACCTGTATACATAACAACAATGAGCTCACATCTCTTCTACGACCTTCTAGAAACACTGAGCTCCAAAAACTACAGCAGTTGAAAACAAATATACAACAATAGAGCTAGCCAAAAATAGAGTTTATGTAACTCTCTATGAGAACAAATGCTGGATACTTGTAGTTCCTTTCCCCTTCCACTGCTAAGTAGATGAGAGCAGTAGTTATCTATAGCTTTGAATTAACAATCTAGAAGTGCATATTAAATAAAGGTATGAACAAAAGTACTTAAGGAATTAAGGGCACTTTTTAAAATAGTGAGCTAAGTTTAAATATTGTGAGGGAGAACTTCTATTTGGTCAAAATATGCTGAAGTTTGGACAACCTGTTGATTTTTTTTGTGATTTTTGCTTATGGTGTGATCTGATGCACATGTTGCTAGTATATTCTGATTTCCTTTTCCGGCTATGGCTTGTGCAGGAGATGATTACAAGATCAAGGTTTGGAACTACAAGTTGCATAGGTGTCTGTTCACCCTTCTTGGACACCTTGATTATATCCGTACTGTGCAGTTTCACCATGAGAATCCTTGGATAGTTAGTGCAAGTGATGACCAGACTATCAGAATCTGGAATTGGCAGTCAAGGACTTGTATTTCTGTTTTGACTGGTCACAATCATTATGTAATGTGTGCTTCTTTTCACCCCAAAGAAGACCTTGTTGTGTCAGCATCACTTGATCAGACAGTCCGTGTCTGGGATATTGGTTCCTTGAGGAAGAAATCAGTGGCCCCTGCGGATGACATAATGCGGTTAAGTCAAATGAATGCCGATCTTTTTGGAGGAATTGATGCTGTTGTCAAGTATGTTTTGGAGGGTCATGACCGAGGAGTCAATTGGGCTTCATTTCATCCCACCTTGCCTCTAATTGTTTCTGGTGCTGATGACCGTCAATTGAAGCTTTGGCGAATGAATGGTTAGTTTATATAAAATGACAGCTCTGCCTGTTAGTTTGATTTATCAAATTGTACTGTGTTTATTTTTTTATTTTTTTTCTGTTTTTCTTCTTTCCAGCTATCCATTTATTTGAGGCACCCAAAATTTGACCTTGTATTAGTTAGTTATTCTGGGTTATGAGTATTGCCATAAATTATGAAATTTCTTCCCTTCTCCTATCCAGATTGCGGTTATGTTTATACTTTAAACTGCTTGCTTCTGTTTTGGTTAAATTACCTTTTCTGGTTACTGAAATTTGTACTCCATTTTTGTTTCCAGACACCAAGGCTTGGGAAGTGGACACACTCAGAGGGCACATGAATAATGTGTCGTGCGTAATGTTTCACAGTAAACAGGATATTATCGTCTCCAACTCAGAGGACAAGAGCATTCGTGTGTGGGATGTTACAAAACGGACTGGTATACATACCTTCCGGAGAGAACAAGATCGATTTTGGATTCTTGCATCTCACCCTGAGATGAATCTGCTCGCTGCTGGGCATGATAGTGGTATGATTGTGTTCAAGTTGGAGAGAGAAAGGCCTGCATTCTCTGTGAGCGGTGATTCTATGTTTTATGCAAAGGATCGATTTTTGAGGCTTTACAATTTTACCTCTCAGAAAGAAGCACAGGCAATTCCAATTCGACGTCCTAACTCAACTACCCTTAATCAATGTCCTCGAGCTCTTTCATATAGTCCCACTGAAAATGCTGTTCTCATATGTTCTGATGCTGATGGTGGATCTTATGAGCTCTTTGTTGTGCCTAAGGACAATGCCGGCAGGGGTGATACCATTCCAAGAAGCAAAAAAGGGGTATTGGAGGGTCAGCTGTCTTTGTGGCTAGAAACAGATTTGCTGTGCTAGAGAAAACCAGTAACCAAGTGCTAGTGAAGAACCTTAAGAATGAGATTGTTAAGAAAAGTGCTCTGCCAATTGCTGCTGATGCCATATTTTATGCTGGAACGGGAAATTTACTTTGTAGAGCTGAGGATAGAGTGGTTATATTCGACCTCCAACAAAGGATTGTTATAGGTGATCTTCAAACTCCTTTTGTCAAATATATTGTGTGGTCGAACGACATGGGAGAGTGTTGCGTTGCTCAGCAAGCATGCTATTGTAATTGCAAACAAGAAGCTTGTCCACCAGTGCACCCTTCATGAGACAATTCGTGTGAAGAGCGGAGCGTGGGATGAGAATGGCGTTTTCATCTACACAACCCTGAATCATATAAAGTACTGTCTACCCAATGGAGATAATGGGATAATAAAGACCCTTGACGTCCCTATATACATTACAAAAGTTTTTGGAAACAAACTTTTCTGCTTAGATCGGGATGGGAAATGCAGGGTTATCGTCGTTGATGCTACAGAATATAAGTTTAAGCTGTCTATACTAAAGAAGAAATATGATGAGGTCATGAGCATGATCCGGAGCTCACAGCTTTGCGGGCAAGCAATGATTGCTTATTTACAGCAAAAGGGATTCCCTGAAGTTGCTTTGCACTTTGTCAAGGATGAGAGAACCCGTTTCAATCTGGCTCTGGACAGTGGAAACATTCAGATCGCTGTTGCTTCAGCAAAGGAGATAGATGAGAAGGATCACTGGTACCGATTGGGAGTAGAGGCTCTTCGCCAGGGAAATGCCGGTATCGTAGAGTATGCCTACCAAAGGACAAAGAATTTTGAGAGGTTATCTTTCCTATATCTGGTTACTGGAAACACTGAAAAGTTGTCCAAAATGCTCAAGATTGCTGAAGTGAAGAATGATGTGATGGGCCAGTTCCATAATGCTCTTTATCTAGGCGATGTTCGTGAGCGGGTCAAGATTTTAGAGAATGCTGGGCATCTGCCTCTTGCTTATATTACGGCTTCCGTTCATGGGTTACAAGATGTTGCTGAACGCCTTGCTGCTGAGTTGGGAGATAATCTTCCTGCATTGCCGAAGGGCATAGTTCCCTCTCTTCTAAAGCCACCCACCCCGGTTGTGTGTGGTGGAGATTGGCCTCTCTTGAGAGTGATGAGAGGTATCTTTGAGGGCGGTCTTGATAATGTTGGTAAGGGTACCCATGATGAGGATGAAGAGGCTGCTGATGCTGATTGGGGTGAAGAATTGGATATTGTTGACACAGACGGTTTGGAGAATGGAAATATAATAGAAGCATTGGAAGATGGAGAGGTTCCTCAAGAGGAAGAGGATGGGGGATGGGACCTCGAGGATTTGGATCTTCCTCCAGAGGCAGAAACTCCAAAGGCTTCTATTAACTCCCGCTCGTCTATATTTGTGGCCCCCACCCCTGGAATGCCGGTAAGCCAAATTTGGGTTCAAAAATCTTCTCTTGCAGCTGAACATGCGGCAGCTGGTAATTTCGACACTGCTATGAGGTTACTGAACCGTCAACTGGGTATTAAAAACTTTGCTCCCTTGAGATCCATGTTTCTTGAGCTTAACATTGGGAGCCATAGTTATCTACGTGCACTTTCATCTGCTCCTGTATTATCCATGGCGGTTGAACGGGGATGGAGCGAGTCTTCAGCCCCCAATGTCAGGGGCCCACCAGCACTTGTTTTCAATTTCGCAGTTGGAAGAGAAATTAAAGGCAGGCTACAAAGCCACTACAGCTGGGAAATTCTCCGAGGCTCTTCGGCTTTTCATCAGCATTCTTCATACTATTCCTCTAATCGTGGTTGAGTCAAGAAGGGAAGTTGATGAAGTTAAGGAGCTAATTATCATAGTAAAGGAGTATGTTTTGGGTCTACAGATGGAACTCAAGAGAAAGGAGCTCAAAGATGATCCCCCTGTCCGCCAGCAAGAGCTTGCAGCCTATTTTACCCACTGCAACCTTCAAACACCCCATTTGAGGCTAGCATTACTGAACGCAATGAGAGTTTGTTACAAAGAGAATAACCTTAGTACAGCTGCTAACTTTGCCAGACGGTTTTTGGAGACAAATCCCACCAATGAGAACCAAGCAAAGACAGCAAGAGGAGTGTTACAAGCTGCAGAGAAAAACATGAAAGATAAACATGAACTGAATTATGATTTTAGAAATCCATTTGTTATATGTGGGGCAACTCATGTGCCCATTTACAGAGGTCAAAAAGATGTTTCGTGCCCATTTTGCAGTTCTCGTTTTGTGCCGAGTCAAGAGGGGAAGTTGTGTACTGTTTGTGATCTTTCAGTTGTAGGTGCTGATGCTTCGGGATTGCTTTGCTCTCCCTCACAGACGAGATGATACAAGCTGCTGAAGCATTTGCAGTTTTTATACATACACTTTTAAGCATTGCAACCATGCTTGAGAACAACACATCCGTTCTGCAGAGAGGTAAACACACTATGTACTTAAAAAAATTATGAATTATATATTGAAAGCTCATGATTTATCTGAAGTAAAATATGAGTAATTAGGTTTCATTGAATTGTTTGTTGTGTCTGTCTTTTTCCCAAAAAAAAAATGTTTCTACTCCTAATCACTTCCGGTGCTGTAAAAAGCCAGGAAAATTTGGTCAAAGAGCCTAGACACAGGAAACATTCACCCCTTCCAATAACTCTGACATGGCTATGAATGGCAATAACAGAGTACCCAATAAGTTGAAAAGTCATTATTAGTGATGGGCGGGGATTTCCCCATTTTCTTCTGTAGCCTAATTTGCCAATAAAATTTACTGTGACTTTGAAATTGTGTCTAATTGTTGAGATTGTGATCAACTTTGCCTGGAATGAATGTCGTTTTTT
This sequence comes from Adenophora triphylla var. japonica, assembly GCA_022495995.1. Classification (NCBI taxonomy): domain Eukaryota; kingdom Viridiplantae; phylum Streptophyta; class Magnoliopsida; order Asterales; family Campanulaceae; genus Adenophora; species Adenophora triphylla. The sequence goes on along the minus strand of JAFEMH010003199.1, from coordinate 265,122 downwards.
TAGTTCAAATAGTTTCTCCAGGAGTGCATTTGACAGAAATTAGTATAAAGATCAAGGCAATTTATACTCAGATAGTTAATCAAGCTGTATATACAATGGGCACATTCGGGATGGATGGAAGTGCGTGAAACCGTTAAGATTGAAAAGAAAAGAAAAGAAAAAAGAAATTTGATGTATAGTAAAGTACTTGTAACTTCCATGTTTGTATTTGAACTGCCTCACATCAGCTTATTACTCGCATATTGTAAGTGATAAACGTTCTAATTTCCCTTTTTTTTCTTTATATAGATCAGCAAGCGTGTTTTAAAAAGTTTCAATGGAAGCATAACTGTCCTGCGTAATGTGTAAGCATTCTCTAATAAGCAAAGACTGCAAAGCGAGTGGCTGCATTTGGATACATGTTAATGGCTGTGTTTTTTTTTTTTTGGGTAATGTTAGTTGGGATATTGTAGCTTGCCAAGGTGCCCTGCTGACTGCTAAATGGGATTTTGTTATAATTTCAATATGTATTATTAGTCTCTTTTTTTTTTTTTTTTTTTTTTGCTAAAGTATATTCTAAATAGGATTATATGCTTGTAGTAACCTATGAATTATTGTATATTTTACATGCTTGAATGCAAAAATCACTAGTTTGAAATCCTCCTTGTGCTCCCAGCTCCGGGTAATCGGCTCCTGTGTGTATATTCTTCTTTGCCCGTACCCATACCTTGTTTCTATGACTGCATATATATATGTGCAAGCTCACTGTTGACGGCCCTAGATTAGTAGCCTTGGATCATCTTCTTCCTTTTATTATTTTCCTGTTTGCTGATTATGTTTTCATTGGTTCTTGATTAAGTTAGACTGAACATCTTAGGTAGCTCAGATGGCTAATTTTGGCAGTTATTTGGGTTTGAGGTGTGCTGGATCAAGCATTCAATTTGATCTCATCCTTCCAATGGTGTGAGATTACATCTCGCTTCGTTCATGGAGCTGGATTGCGAAATAATTCAAAAGGGGTTTTAGCCACTATATTTTTCTGAAATCCTCCAATGGCGTGAGATTACATTTTTTTGAATCGCTATACTTTTCTTTAAATTCGCTTTTAATCATCCATGTTTGTTTTTAGCAGTTTTAGCCACCCTGCTTCAAATATGCTTTTATTAATCCATACCCCTTAACAATATTCAAAATTTTTTTTAAAAAATTAATAAAACTTAACGGGAGTTAATTTCAACACCCTCAAACGCCGAACAATTCTAAAATTGGGGAGAATAGAGGCTGAAATCAATAAGAGGCTAATTGAGTGTAAATCTTCAATTATTGATCGCATCCAACATCTTACAAAATAGTGCCCGAGTTGAGTTCTTGAAACTTTATTGTTAGCTATCTACAAAAAGATTGAACCAACGCTCAATTCAAGATCTATATCTTGCAAAATGTTAGATGCTCAATTCAAGATCTATATCTTGCAAAATGTTAGATGCCATCAATGATCGAAGATTTACGCTTGATCATCTTGATTTTCAACCCTTTTTTTCTCTCGAATTTTTGAATCCTTTTTTATTTGGGGTATTGAAGTTAACTTTCGTTAAGTTTTGTTAGTTTTTTCTTAATAATTTGAATGTCATTAATGGGTTTGGATTTAATAAATGAATATTTAAAACAGGATGGCTAAAATTGTTATATACTCCCTCCGTCCCACGTCATTGCAAACCATTTTTTCGAGCACAATAATTAAGGAGTATTATTAAGATAATGAAAATGTGTGGTAGAAAATGAAGAGAGAGAATGAGTGGAGTTAATAGTAGATTGGTTGAATAAATTGTATGGTGGAAAATGAAGAGAGAGAATGAGTAGGTGGGGTAGGGTGAATATAAAATAATAAATTTGTTTCCATTTTGGGTAGTTTGCATTCACGTGGGACGGACCAAAATGAAAATAAATTTGCATTCACGTGGAACGGAGGGAGTATATATATGCGTGGTTATAACGAAAAATAGGGTGGTTAAGAAGGTCGATAACTAATTTGACCGTAGTGGAGCGGACCTAATGTTATGGAAGGGATAAGAGTTTGGCTAAACGAATATACGCATTTTGTTTCTACTTACTTGTTTTAATTCTCAACCACCTAAATCTTTTTCTTCCTAGAATAGTGGAACCTCTCTAATCCAACTTGGAAGACTTCTCCCAATTTTCATCATGTGCTTCTTTCACAAGTTAATCGAATAGAGACCCATTTCAAAATTTGATAGCGTTTTTATCAGGATTAACTTTTATTTTACTTTAAGACGGGAGATACGAGTAATATATTTTCACTTTTTCAATCAATATATAATCTTAATTTGACTTGTATAGAATTAATCCTACTTTCATCGAACCAATCCCCGTTACAAATTAGGGTATTCTAATGAATTGCAAATGGGGAAACATTTTTTTACAAGATTAACTTCCATTGTTTTGCTATTTTCAACAATCCACTTTGAAAGAATAAGTAATAAAAATGAGTAAGATAATATGTAAATTCCATCAAACATTTAATTTAATTTAATTTAATTTATCATATCTATTTAAATGAAGCAATGGAAAAGTTAAAGTATAAAAGTAGGGGTTCCAAAAATCCATATTGCCAAACTTTAATTGGTGACCACGAAAATGCCTCTAAGTTCTAACCCTTGAGCCACGCAAAGCAAACTGAACCATTTAGCTTACTTACAAAGAAATCACACGTGGCCCAATCAAATTCCAACCTTACCAAACACGTGACACGTTAACAAACTCAATACTTAAACACACACACATCACTAGCCCCAACCCCAAAAGTGCGTACCATACTTTTCTTTCTCAAAACAAACACCAAAACGACCACAGAGTTTTTGATTTCTTGAAGAAAATGGCAGCAAAGATGACATTATCTGAGATGAAGATCCCCATTGAAGCCCTTTACCAAGATGACTTATACGTTGATGACATCTCCGTTGATGACTCCTCGTCTTGGGAAGTCGTCGATCACTCCGACGACGACTCCGACAAGTTTTCTTTCCATTCCAGTCTCGACAACGACGATGATGTTCATCTTGATGCTGAGATCGAAGAGGAGGTGGTTTCTCCGGTTGTATTGCCTGATTCGGATGTTTTTATGGAGACGTTGATGGAACAGATCGATCTGCAGCGGCTGTATGTTGTTCAGCCGGAGGTTTTGGTGGATTACGCTGATGAGATCGGCGGTGGAGATTACTATGATGACGTCGATGAGGATGACGATGACGATGACGAGTATGATTTGGATGATGAATTGGTGCCAAATTGGGTGAATAATCGGTTTGAGAGGCAGAGGATGAGGAAATTGGGGAAAAGGGTGTTCTCGAAGATGAAGAATTCCAAGAGGCTGTCGCTAATGCATAATCGGCCAGGTTGCTTTCATGGAAAGCATGGATTGGGATTGAAGCACAGCCTTATGTAGCCGGCCGGCGATTACACTGAGGTAAAATTTAGGGATTGCAATTGGGGAATTAAAACTGATCATGAAACTTGTCTTGATTGGATTCTGTATAGTGGTAGTTGGGGTTTAGGGTTATGGTATTGAATTTGGAGACGATTTGCGTAGTTCAATTTGTTGATATGGATCTCTGCTCTATCTATATAGATTTACCTAATTGCAATTCAAGTTTCAATTCAAGTTGTCACAATTTGGTGCTTGGTTGAATTCATATATTGGATTGAAAATGTCTAGGGTTTATATGTTTGATTCTAAGTTCCTTGTAGTTAACTTTGAGAATTGAAAAGATGGATGTCAAATTCTTGTTCATAATTATGATCAAGAACAAGAATGGAAGGGGATTGAAATTGTTAAGGAACTAGACTCCTAATCATTGTGTATATCTAGTTTCCTTATTCTTTAGTTTCCCATTTGTATTTAGTTTCCTAATTGTCTAAAGTAGAATATGGTTAGAATTCTCTTGCTTAATCTCTAAGCTAGTCTTGTATATAAACCCTATTGTGAATATAATTCAACTAGACTTTCATGCCCCAAAGTATTTGTCTTCTATTCTCTTACAGAAATAGAAATAGATGGATCATGTTGTTTTTTCTACTCCCTTCGTCCTATAATGATAGTATCATTTGACTATTCAAACATTTTAATAACCTATTTTCATTTTCATCGTTAACCTTAACTAGTCAGTAACCCGTCGAGATTCGACGGGAGCATAGTAATGCTAAGAAAAAAAAAATACTACCTCCGTCCCTAAATAATCTTCAAATTTGACATGTTTCATTAATAAACCCCCATGATCTACATTGCTATATAAAGTCCAACGATGATGTTAACATCAAGATGAGGATGAGCTTGACAATGAACGTTGTTTTCTTATAATACAACTTATTCCAATACACACTGCCCACTATTTTTTCATGTAACCCAAGAACTCCATGTAAAACACCATACATACATGAAGCATTCACTTAAACAATGTAAATATGATATATGTGCATATCATCCCATTCTATTCACCCCCACAGGCCACAGCCACACACAAAAAAGAAGAAAAGGGAAAAAAAAAAAAAGAAGATATTTGAAGCCCTCAGAGTTGCAATGAAAGTGAAACATCCATTAACACTTCATGGACACATTGCTAAATTATAATTCATACTCTTTCGTCCCAAATTGAGTTAGCAACGTCCTCCACTGTCGAGCCCTGTGATGTAAAGAAATAGCGATCAGAAGCATTACACAAAAGATTTTTTTAACACAAAGTTGAGAGATAGAATACATTTGGCATTTTATAGGGGAATTTATGATAAGTTGTACAAACAAATTGTTCTTTCAAAAACAAAATATTTTAAATTTTCTAGCACCAAGGCTTAACTCTTTGAGTGGGTAAGGATAGTAGAAGCATCACACTACTGATTATCGGCATCTATCTCATCGGCTTAATTTCTTGGAGTCCGAACCATCGGGTCCTTCAACCGGTTTAGATTTTCTACCGATCATTTCATTGTCTTTTTCATCATCGCGTCGAATCATTCACTTCCCGAATCCATTTAGATCTCCTCTTTTTATCAAGTTTATTATCGACTTTGTTAGCACCGTAAGGTCTTCTACTCTTATCTTTCTTTTTATCACCAAAGAAGTCCTGATATCTACACACATACAATCATGCCCTTTAAAACATGGACTTCAAATTGCAACCAAGAAAGTTGTAAAACATTATGCGATTGTCTATATCTTTTACAGTGGTATCAGATAATATCAAGATGTTAAGAATTGACGCCTGATCCAGACTCTAATGAGTTTGAAGGGCAGTTTAATCAATTTGTTGTGAAAAAGTCTCACAAAGCGAAATATTACTCTTAAATGTGACCCACTTTCTTGCAAAAGCGGGACCCACTTTCTTGCAAACTCGATGTCTCGAGAGAGAGCTTCAAAAGTAAGCATAGCGGCACCATCATCGAGATACATAGCAAGCAACCTTATCAATTGGATAATCGATTGCGAGGATTGACAACACTTGTGTTTGCAGTGATGAGAGGTGGTTCTTTCAGGGGATCCACCGTACTTACGAAAACATCAATAGGAGCCAACTCAGAAGCCTTTCCTTCTTTCTCATACCTGAAACCAAGTTTCAACTTAGGAACATGTAAGAGAGAGAGAGAGGGGGAGGAGATGAGGGCCACATACCTTAGTGACGGTCGATCTAGGTACGTTTCACGCTCGGTGGGGACTATTTTGGAAATTGATCAAATATCCAAGATACGACAAACCATATTTCACAAATTATAGACGTTAATCACAATCCATATGCATCATTGACGGGGTGGAGAATTCGATAGTGAAAAAGAGTCCAAGAATTGCAAGACGAATCAAGATGACCATTACGTATGGGTTTATCTTGCTTGAAGAAATCGGCAACTTCCTAGATAGTGGATGCGAGTCTTTAGTAATGTATGGCAAACCAGTACATGTGAGAAAGAACTATTAAAATGAACTTTAAAATACACTTAAAACTTTTCAGCAACATCTTGTACGACGGATCGACTCCTTGTATGGCATATACGCAAAGGATGATAAATTTTGATTTTTCTATGAAATGACGTGTAGAGAGTACGATATGACCTCAAAAAGATTTGCACAACATATATGACCACCAATACCGTTTCAGTTTCAAGTGCTCGTGATAATGCATTTGGACATGAGATGGATTAATTCAGCTTTCCACCAATATTAGGCAACTGTCAACTCTATAAAAGGAATGGACTTTCTTGGCTTTGCTCTCTTTGCTTCAATTGGGGCAACTGTCAACTCTATAATAGGAATGGACTTTCTTGGCTTTGCTCTCTTTGCTTCAATTGGGAAATTCTATTTCTGGTACAGAAATGACTAAGTGCAGCTAAACACAGTACTTAATTAGTACTACATGTTTTGTGCTGATAAATACAGTAAATCACAAATATGGAATTAACCTTTGTCCAATTCTGACTTGCATTGATCTTCTCTAGAACTATTTAAGGTGAGTAATATATATATATTTCGAAGAACTCACCTTACACCTTAGAACGATTGAGCAGAGGAGAAGCAGTGAATGAATGGTTTCTCGTCTATTTAACACGCTGAAGCGGCCCAGCGTCGAATATGGAATTCCTAAAATTAACGCCTCATAATCGGGAATTGGCAAATTGAATATGGCAAATTGCCAAATTGAATCCGTAATTGGCAAACCCCACATTCCTAAAATACAAGGAATTGGCAAATTGAATATTGCAAATGATTTTCCCATGAATTGGCCGGCGACGTATTGACGGGAAGAGGAAGGAACAGGCTGCGGCGTAAATTTGGAAAGGCTGTGCGCGGGATACTTTCAGAATTACCTTTGGAATTCATTTCAGTTTCCACGTGGATAGGCTGAGAGGCTTAGGAATGATTTTGGTTTTACATATTATATAGATAATAAGGTTTAGTTATTACTCCATTGCTCCCTCTTCTTCCTTGATTGACTCTCATCCTCTTAAGTTCTCTTTTTCTTTGGTTGAAATGATTTGAACTTACTTTTGGAAATGAAACTATATTTTTGGAACAAAGAGAAATGGCAAATGGGAACATCTAGAAAGAGACTTGTTGGTTATGACCTTTAATATGGAAATTTGGGATTGGATTTCATATTTTTGGTAATTTTGGAAGTTCTCATTTTCTGGTTCCTATTTTCCTTTTTTTTTGAAGATTTCAAGCAATCAATTTAGAAATCCGCCCAAAACTATCCTCTTAAGTTCGCAGGTATGAAAAGCTCTGTTTGTTTGCAGGAAAATATTTTTCTCATTTTTCGGTGTTTGGTCAAGCACAAGAAAATGATGGAAAAAATGTTTTCCCCATTTTTTTTTAAATAAAATGACTTACGAATTTCTCCTTCTAAAACATTTTAATTTTTCATATTTTTTTTTTCCAAAAAATCATTTTTCGAAAGTTGTTTCACGCATACTAAAGTCTAAGTCTAAATCTCTAGCCTGTGATCACATCCAGGAGAGGATCAACTGTGATCCACTAGACCAATCATGCATGGGTTTGGGTTTGGGTTTGGGTTTGGGTTTGGGTTTGGGTTTATTAATTGAGGAGAGGTGTCTTGCACAAGAGAAGATTATGAGAGACAAATTAATTAGCGATTTGGTTTCTAACAAAAAGAGAGAGGAATAATTAATGGTCATTGCGTTCACGCGTTTGCTCAATAGGAGCTGCTACCTGCCTCCCACAAATAAGGTTCTCTTGTTTGATTACATACGAATATTAAAAATATGCCAAACAACTTTTTTAATTATTGTATTGTAGTTTAGCTTCGTTTTTAACCATTTTTATTTTATTTTTATCGGTTTTAACCTCTATATTTAAAATACGTCTTCACATTTCTCAAATGTCCTAACTACATCCAAAAATATTAGAAAATGTTGACAAAACCTAACGAGAGTTAATTTGTGAGTTCTTTTAAATGTATTCTAGCAAATTCAAGCATCCAAAAAAATAAACATAGACCTGAACCATATTCAAATGGATTGTAACATCTAATACACCCAATTCATTTCAGAAACCTAATTCAAGAAACACAAAGCTTAAAATTTCTCAAATCTATTGGCCAAAATTAAGTTTGTGAATCCATCCAGTAAAATCAATTTCTTGAAAAAATCATATATTTCATGACTTGAATTTGATGTGAAGACCCCGTAAATTCCTCACATCTTCACATTGAACCCAGGAGTAAGAATCAAGTATTTACTTTCCCAAATCGAACCACCATACCTTCTATCACAACACACGCACAAAAACATGCAAACAAACAAGATCTGGAAAGTGGAGTGGAGAAATTGATGGCGTTTGCGAGGTGGGGACGACAAGGAGGGATGTGAGGTGACCGAGATGAGGGGATGGGTCCGTTTGGCGATAATTTCGCCACCGTCATGCTCGCCGAAATTAATGAAGATGGGGCAGTGGGGGGATAGCTTGGGATGTACGGCGGGTGATGGTGGGATGAGGGAAGAGAACATGAGGCGGCCTGAGAGATGATAAAGAGAGAGAGAGAGAGAGAGAGAGAGAGAGGAGGGTTGGGGAGGGGGAAAAAGGGTGGCGGTGAAGATGTTGGCTTGGTGGAAGAGGGGTGGCGATTGGGTGGTTTGAGAGGAATCATTCTTCATTTTCAACTCATTCAAATTTGATCCATATAATATATCGATAAATTAACTCTCGTTAGATTTTATTAACATCTTATAACGTTTTTGGCATATCGATAATTTTAACCCTCGTACTTTGCTTAATTTTTTGTTTTAACATCGTTGTTATTTTTTAGCATTTTTAACCCTTTTTACTTTATATATGCACTCATTTTTTTTTCAAAGTAGTGAAAATTAAGGCATTTTTTTAGCAACTTTAACCATCGTATTTTAGGCTTTCGTAGAAAAATGAGTGCGTATCCAAAGTAAAATGGTTAAAACTGCTAAAAATAAACAATGATGGTTAAAACCGAAGTTTAAGCAAAGTACGAGGGCTCGAAATGTCGATTGGCCAACGTTTTTTTGATGGAGTTAGGGCACTTAAGTAATGTGATGACGTATTTTAAGTACAAAAGTTAAAACTGTTAAAAAAATAAGAGCGATTAAAAGCGAAAATAAATCAAAATGCAGTGGTTAAATGAGTCTTTTGACTTTAACAAAAAATAGATTTTGTGTGTATAAAAAGTAAAGTATAATAGAGAGTTGGGGCGGAGGAAAAGAGGGAGTATCCGAGAAGAGTAAGGCCCCGTTTGGTTCGTGGTAAAGCGAGGGAAAGTGGGGGAATGGAATGGCCAATTCCGTTTGACTTTTTCCGTTGACGTATTTGGTTCACTTTTGGAAAAAAATTCCATTCCAAATGAATTTTTCACCATTTAAAGGAATTTATCATTCCTTCCCAAATTGGATGGAATAATGAATTTCATTCCATTGGAATGAATTGAACAAAATATTATGATCAAAATACCCCTCCCCACCCCACCCCCTAACCCCCCCCCCCTCCCCCGGGGTCAAAAAATAAAATTTAAATTTAGTTTTAACAATTCCCACCTCACTCACTACCCCTACCCCCACCTCCCCCCCCCCCATCGGGTAAAAAAAAATTAATAATTTTAAATTTAACAAGCCCCACCTCACTCCCTACCCCCCCCCCCCGCCCCACCACCCGCCCCCCCGGGGTCAAAAAAAAAAATTAAACATTTTAAATTTATTTTTAACCACCCCCGCCCCCCGGGTAAAAAAAAATAAACATTTTAAATTTATTTTTAACCACCCCCACCCATCCCGCCTCCCACCCCACCCACCCAACCCACCCACCCCCTACCCCCACCCACCCAACCCTACCCCCACCTACCCCTAAATTTAATTTAAAACAAAATTAAATTTCGTTTTAATTTTGAAAGAAGGGTAAATTGGACATTATATATGTTTTCATTCATTCTCATAATTTGTATTTTCAAACCAAACATGAATGTTGAAGGAATGGAATGAAAAATTCGATTTCTGAACGGAATAAACCGAGCTACGAACATGGGCTTGCCCGAACCTGGGCCCAACTATATTGGGCCATGGATATTATATATTCATCAAGTGTTAGGGCCGAGCATTATCTTCCTCGTATGCCGAGGAACATTTACCTTGACTAAATGTCGCCATTCTTGGGCCGGCCTGTCTCAATTACCGAGGAGAGAAAAGTCCTTTGCTCGGCATGTCACCAATTACCGAGGAAACAAAAGTATTCTCCCCGGCATATTTTCATGTCGGCCATTCACCAAATGACGAGGAAACAAAGTCACTTTCCTCGGCTAATTTGCCCAAGGCCGAGGAAAATCATTTGTCTTCCTCGGCGTTCCGGCTAGCAGTTACAATCCTTATTCAACAAGGATTATACAGTTGTAACCCAATCAGGATTACAATTACCAATATCAATTCAAGTCAAATAAGGATTCCTTAACAGATATAATTCTCTCAAGATTATATCTTATCTATTTACAAGTTCATTCCAACATGGATTCTACCTATCCATTCTTATAAATACAAGCCCATGGCTCATTATTGGGTACGTCACTTTTTACATTGGAGAAACTCTGTCCATTTGATTTCTCTAATATCAACCGTGAACTTACTCTCACGCCGGAGGGCCTTTAGCCGGATCCGCCCCGGCTTAGTTTACGTGTTTTCTCTTATTTTCAGGCCTTGCAATCGCCGGAGCATTGAACGCTTGGATTTGGGCTGTTTTGACGATTTTGGCATCATCAATTGGTTCCATTGCCGGGAAATCGATTCAAACACCCTTTGTTTGGCCTGGAAAATCTCGCCTGAGAAGCTATTTTCCGTTGGATTTGTTCTTGATCGAAATTGGTAATTTTCGCTCCGACAGGCTCTGTTCTTGATTCGGTCGGAATTTGTAAACTTCCACCGGAGCGCATTAAATTCGGCCGAAGCTGCTAGTTCACGACCGAAGCGAAATTTGTGGCTTGAATTTTTGTGTTGGGAAAATCACAATTGGTACATTTGTTTTGGTTAAAATTTACCCTAATTTTAGCCATAAATCGAATGCAGTGAAATTGTGATTTTTGGAAAATTTTGCATTTAATAATCTGTTTGTAATTCGTAATGGACGGACAATTCACAAGTGTTGCTGTGAGGATCCCACCCAAGTGAATGGGGAAACACGGAGCCGAGGAGCCACCGCCTCCTCCTCCTCCTCTACCTCAAGCCGATGCCATTCCTCCTCTTGCCATGACTCTTCGTTCCGGGGTCAGGCAAATGCCGAGGGAGAGGGCAATGACCTTCCTCGTCCTACTCGTACTCGTGGGAAGCAAGCAGGAAGGAAGAAAACAAAGAATGCCGACGCCGGTCAAGCAGGAGGATCTCAACCCGTTGACCGACGCTCCTTGTTACACAAACAAATGGAGACTTTGCAAAGGATGTATGAGACACAAGTTGCTCTGTTGCAAATGGACCCAGACCATTCCATGGCTCCCTTCATTGTACCATCAATGGGCCCACCTTTGAGAAAGGAACAGGGAGAGCATCGGGCTCCTCCCCGAAGGCTGGCGAGCTACCACTGCCAACTCCCAGGGATTCTCCTCATCCTCGGCATAACAGTAAGCATAAGGAGCCTGTGGTCGACCTGAGAAGCCAAATAACTCCTAGGGAAGAGGAAGTGAACTCCAAGGACCTAAGAACAAGACTCAGCTTGAATAGACGCCTATCACCTGCTCGCCTCATCATGACACCTAGGCGTCCCGCGTCTCCTCGAGCTCGTCGGCCAGATTCTCCTCGTCCTCGTCATTCAGATTCTCATCGTACTCGTCGACCGGACTCTCCTCGTCCTCGGCATCGGGAATTTGCTAGGCCAAGGACCCCAGAGCCCTACAGGATGATACTTGGCGCACAAGACCTGGAACCAAGACGTGATAGGGCCCCCTCCAAACGTGATGGTCACCGTCATGAAGAAAAGCATAGTAGGGTGAATGATCGCCCCAAAGAAAAGTCCGTTAGAAGCTCCCAACGAAGCACTCGCTCAAGCAGTGAGAAGGAAATAGAAACAAAGCAATGGGAGCTGTTGAAGCAAAGGCTGGATGATATGGAGAGGGGAAAGAAGTATAATGACGATGATTATGATTGGGCCACCCGTCCGTTTTCCTTGAGGATAACTGCAGCACCTCCCCATCCTAACCTCAAGCTCCCAAATTTCGAGAAATATAACGGAACCACTGACGCCAAGGACCACGTGCAAAGTTTTGAACAAACCATGAATCTCCTCACCACTGCTGATGACTTGCTATGCAAAGCTTTCGCGAGCACCTTCTCCGGAACGACTTTGACTGGTTCCGTGAGCTCAAGAAAGGTTGCATCGATTCTTTGGAGGGGCATGAGGAGAATGTTCTTAGATCACTTTGCCACTACTGGGAAGAGGAAGATGAGATTAACCGACTTGGCCAACATCGAACAAGGGAAGGGGGAGACCACCCTTAGCTACTACAACAGGTTAGAAAAATGGCGGATCAAGTCGAAGAAAGCCTGCGATAGGGAGGTCATAGTTTGCTTCAACTCGGATTAAAGTCGGCCCCCTCATTTATGAACTCTCAGCCCGGGGAACCCGGCTCCAAGGCCGAATTGTACAAAGTGGCTTATGCCATTTCCATGGCCGAAGATAAGACAAAGAAAAGGGGAGCCGACAAGACGGAACTGAAGCAACTAACTCCGACGAGAATGACAATGGGAACGGCAAGAAAGGAAAAAATAAAACCGTAAGCACCGAGAACCGGAGTTCACCCCTCTTACAAAGCCCATCTCCGAAATCATGCAGATGGTGAACCTTCCTCCACCTCGTCCGGCGATAACCCGAAGTATCCCCGCAACAAGAACAAATCGTGATTTTCACAAGGACAACGGGCACACCAACGATGGTTCTTTGGGCCCTTAAGAAGATAATCCAACAATGGGTTGACGAGGGAAAATTAGACCGTTATGTCATGAAGAAAGATGGCAAGCGAAAGCGGAAGCAAGAGGAGAGTGAAGATGATTCCAAGAGTGAGGATGAAGATCGAAGGCCTCCTAGGGCTAAACCGCATGTGATCCGCGAAGAGGTGACCTCCACCCGAAAGCTAAGGGATCGGATTCACGAGCTAAGCAAAGTATACCATGTCCCTGCTTGGATCCATAAAGCGAAGAAAGTCATTAGTTTTTCTCCGAATGAGTTGGCGGGAAGTCGAGCGGCCGTGAACGGCCATTGGTCATCAAGGGGCCGAATTGACAATGTTGAATCTCGAAAGACTTCTTGTTGATACGGGGGCCTCCCGTGACATCCTATATTATTCAGCCTTCCAACGAGATGGGGTTGAAAGACACGGCGCTAGAGCCATATCATGGAAGGCTTGAAGGATTCACCAACCATAAGGTTGGAGCAAAGGGAACCGTAGAGCTAGAACTCGAAGTCGGCGATCATCCCTTCCGAGCCAAAGCTACTGTCACTTTCATAGTCATGGACTTGACTAGTGACTATCATGCGATTATTGGCATTCCAAGTCAAGCTAAACTTGGGATGGTAGCCTCCCTTCCTCACCAACGGGTTAAATTTCCCACTCGTGCTGGCATTGGATGCGTGAGGGCAACCCCCAAAGATTTCTTGGAACATGTTGTCAAAAGCCGGAAAAAGTCAAAAAGCGTGGAGATAGATACGCCCGAGGAGAACATCAAGATCACCAAATCTCAGAAGACCACGGAAACTAGCTCTAGAATGAACTATATCCGTGAAGTATGGGAAAGTGAGGAAGAGGAACCTATGGTCCTAGAAATTGTGGATGACCAAGGCATAACTCTAACCACACTGGAAGAAGAGCCTATGGTCCTAGAAACTGCGGATGACCAAGGCATAGTTCTACCCATCTCCGAGGAAGACCCCATTCTCGTCAATGACGTAACTCGGGGGCCAACCATGACTTCGGGGAAGAACGATCTTCCAGACATTGATAAACTTATGGAGGAAGAAGGCCTCAATGTAAACGACAATGAAGGGAGAAGAATCAGAGAGATCATCATCGAATCTCTGGAATTTCGAGACGGACCAGAAATGAAGCCTGTAGATGAGCTAGAAGAGGTAGTCATTAATCCTGACTATCCCGAACAAAAAATCAAGCTAGGAGGCCGGCTATCACAGGAAGAGAAAGAAAGAATCACATCCCTCTTGAAAAACAGTCGCGACGTCTTTGCTTGGAGAGTCGAAGACATGAGGGGAATCAATGAAGAAGTAGCCCTCCACCGCTTAGAAGTTGATCCTCTAGCGAAGACCATCTCCCAGGACGAGGAGAAATTTTGCAAGGGACAAGGAGGAAGCTATAAAAGAAGAGGTGCAGAAATTACTCGTGTGGAATAATTCGCGAAGTCAAATACCCCGTTTGGTTGGCTAATGTTGTTATGGTGAAGAAACAAAATGGGAAATGGCGTATGTGCATAGACTTTACCGATCTAAACAAAGCTCGCCCCAAGGACAGCTATCCTCTCCCCGAATCGACAAGTTAGTGGACTCCATTTACGGACACCAAACTCTCGGCTTCTTAGATGCCTACTCGAGGCTATCATCGAGATAAAAATGGCGAAAGAAGACATCGAGAAGGCGCCTTTCAAACACCCGGGGAATTTACGCTACATCATGATGCCTTTTGGGCTCAAGAATGCCGGTGCCACTTACCAACGGATGGTAAATCAAGTTTTTGCAAGTCGAGATAGGGAGAAACATGGAGGCTTATATTGATGACATGGTCATAAAGACCAAGGAAGGCAGCCACATTCCCGACCTAGAAGAGACCATTCATAACCTCCGAGCCAACAACATGAAGCCGAATCCAAGCAAATGCGTGTTCGGAGTTACCGCAGGAAATTTCTGGCTTCATGGTTTCCCAAAAGGGGATTGAAGCAAACCCGAGAAAAGATCAAGGCGCTCATTGACATGAAGGAACCTACCACCATCAAGGAGGTCCAAAGACTTAATGGAAGAATTGCAGCCCTTGGAAGATTCATCGCCAAGTCCGCCGAAAAGTCACTGCCTTTCTTCAAGGTATTGAAGGGTACCAAGAGCTTCTCTGGACTCCCGAATGCTCGGAAGCATTCCTCCGGTTGAAGGAGTACTTGGGTTCCCCTCCCTTGCTTAGCGATCCGACTACCGGTGAGATGCTATATGTCTTCCTAGCCGCCACCGATCACGCTGTCGCTTGTCTTGGTTCGAAAGGATGAAGGAATTCAGAAGCCGCCTATTATGTCTCAAAGGCCCCGTCCGATGTGGAAAGCAGATATTTCAATGTGGAGAAGATAGCATACGCCCTAGTCATTGCCTCAAGGAAGCCGCGTGCATATTTTTACGCACACCCTATCACCGTCTACACCAACGAACCATTGAAGAAAATCCTTCACAAGTTGGACGGCTCGGGACGTCTCCTTAATTGGTCAATCGCTCTAACGGAGTTTGATATCACTTACCAACCAAGGAGGACCCTCCTAGCACAGCCTTTGGTTGACTTCATGGTCGAGACTGCCTTTATGGGTGAGCATCTCCCCACCTCCCGGAAGCAAAACGCGCCGGAGGAAAAAGACTCTCCCATTGAACTCCCATCCAACCGTTGGATCCTGTATACGGACGGATCGCCTACCAAGGAAAGAAGCGGAGGCTGGAGTAGTACTAGCAAGTCCGGAAGGAGAATATACTATACAAGATGCCATCCGCCGGGTTTCCTGCCTCTAACAACCAAGCTGAATACGAGGCTCTCATATTTGGCATTGAGTTGGCCTCCTTCTATGGAGCAACTAAGGTGTTGCTTTACGTGACTCCCAACTTGTTGTCAAACAAGTGAAAGGAGAATATAACACTCAAGATGTCACCCTTGCCAAATATAGAGACCTGGTCCTAGATATGACGAAGAAAATGGAATTTTTCGAGCTCAAGCAGATAGGAAGGGAAGACAACCAAGTCGCAGACGTTCTCTCCAAACTAGCCACCATGGATGTGTCTCCTGGAGACCAACCCATATGTAGTTTATGCCGAGGAACCTGCGTATGAAAGATTACAAGTCATGCTTACGGACGAGGAAGAGAGATGTGGATCGATGACTACATCGAATACATTGAGAAGGAGAAACTCCCAGAAGATGATGCTAGAGCCAAGCTTATCAAGAAGAGGTCTCCAAGATTCGTGGTGATGAACGGAGTCCTCTACCGAAGATCTTTCACGAAGCCCCTGCTAAGGTGTGTCTATCCCAAGGAAACTGAGAACCTCCTGGCGTAAGTACATGAAGGTGTTTGCGGCGGACACCCGGGGCCGAACCTTAGGCGACAAAATCATAGCGCTAGGTTACTACTGGCCAAACCTAAGGGAAGACGCGCATGCCTATGTTCGAAAATGTGACAAATGCCAAAGGTTCTCTGACATTCCAAGACTACCTGCAGTCGAGCAAACACTTGTAATACCTACGTGGCCATTTGATATGTGGGGGATCGACCTTATTGGACCCTTCCCACCCGCCCGTGGTAATTGCAAGTACGTGATAGTAGCTGTTGATTACTTCTCCAAGTGGATAGAAGCCAAGGCATTGGCCAAGATAACGGAAGAGAACGCGATCAACTTTGTTCATGATAATATCTGGTGCAGATTTGGCCTTCCACATACAATTGTTTCTGACCATGGCCTCCAATTCTCCACGGCATTTACAACCGAATTGGGACGAGTCAAAGTACGCCATGCAAAATCCTCGCCAGCGCACCCCAAGGCAACGGTCAAGCGTAAGCCGCCAACAACCGGGTCCTAACCGCCCTCACCAAGAACCTTGAAGGACGCGAGGGTAGATGGTTGGACGAACTTCCCCTAGCTTTATGGGTCGTTCGCACAACCACCCGGGGCCAACCGGGAAACCCCATTCGCACTAACTTTCGGTTCGAGGCTATGGCACCGGCAGAGATGGCCATCCCTACAAAGTAAGGAACTCCCATTATGATGAACAAGTCAACAAGGTCAATAGGCTCCTAGACGGACCTGATAGATGAAAAACGACTAGCTGCGCAGATGAGGATGGTGAATTACAAGCAAAGGACCAAGGCATATCACGACAAGAGGGTCATCAAAAGAGTATTCCAAGTGGGCGATTGGGTACTTAGAAAGATCGAAGCCACTGGTCGGAAAGCAGAACAAAACAAGCTCTCCCCAAATTGGGAAGGTCCCTATATCATCACTCAAGTCATTCGAGAAGGGACCTACAGATTAAGGACCAAGGAGGGGAAGGATCTCAAGCATCCATGGCATTCCGACAACCTTAGAAAATATTATCACTAGTCTAGTTTATTTTTGTAATAGATTAGCTCTTTATTTTCGGTCTTTTATTTTCGGTCTTTTGTTTTCTTTTTGTCTGTTTAGTTGATAGGATTGCAGTTTGATGTAATCACATTTCAGTTCTACGAAAGCAGTTTCTTCCAACATGCAAAGCAACTATCTATCAGCTCTTCACCCCAGCACAGGAAGATGAGGGCATTACCTCAGATTCTCCGATACACAATAGCCAAGACTAAGGATCTTCCTTGGCCTGATGGCTTATCAATTGCCAAGACCAAGGATCTTCCTTGGCCTGATGGCTTACCAATTGCCAAGACCAAGGATCTTCCTTGGCCTGATGGCTTACCAACAGCCAAGACCAAGGATCTTCCTTGGCCTGATGGCTTACCAATTGCCAAGACCAAGGATCTTCCTTGGCCTGATGGCTTACCGACAGCCAAGACCAAGGATCTTCCTTGGCCTGATGGCCTACACACCTGCCAAGACCAAGGGACCACCTCGCCTCGATGGCTCCTCAACATATCCTGTCAAGGGCCCACCTTGATTCAGGATACCAAGCAGCCAAGACCAAGGAACCACCTTGGCCTGATGGCTTACAACTCTCCTAGTCAAGGATCCATCTTGACTTAGGAAACTAACGGCCAAGGCCTAGGACTTTCCTCGGCCTAATGGCTTGATAAACCTCCCACCATGAATCTACTCTGATTCAGGATTACAACACTCAAAGCCGAGGAAAACTTCCTCGGCCCAAATAAAGTACGAGTATAGTTACAGCCGAGGAATCTTCCTCGGCCTAACCACTTGCTCCACAAGGAACAAGGGACCTTCCTCGGATCCCACATTCCTAAGGCTAGTGCATAGCATACAAAATATAATCAAGTCAGTAAAGTGAGAGAATAATGACAAAGGATTTTCTTCATTGATATTCAAATGGAAATTACAAGATCCTATTGTCTATTACAAGAAACAAAAAAGGAAAAACTATCCTAAGATGGCTGAGCATCCTCAAAAGGCTCTTCTAGCCAGCTAGTATTATTGGAGCCAGGTGGAGGAAGGGTCGTTTGATGGGTTTGAGCATCGCCTTCCTACTGCTCCCCTTCCTCGCCTCTAGGTCCTCCGGCTCGTCGGCGTCTTGGATCGCCTCCACTAGGTCTTTAATATTGCCGGGACAACAGAAGCCGGCTTCCACACTTCCCTACAAGCACGGGCATCCTCGCGCCTATTAGCTCCAGGTTGCTCTCGTAGTAAGGGACTAAGTGATGGAGTGCCACGACCTCCTCGGCATATTGATCCCTAAGATATAAGCCGGGCAATCTTGTTGATGTCAAGACCAATGGAGGGATCGGCTAAAATGCTTCGGCCAAGTGGAGGTAGCCGTCCTCGAACATGGTGGCCGTTTGCTCGTCAACGCCTCTCTCAAGGCCGAGCCGGCCATCATAAGTTCTTTGAAAGCCGAGCTCTCCTTGAACCGAGCTACGGCCTCTTCCTCCCTAGCCGGAAGGGTAGCTTCCAATCCTCGGCACTTGGCCTCGCCTTCCTCGCCTTGGTCCGAAGCTCGACCTTATCTCGCCCGGCCCGGGCAAGCTCTTCATTTTTGAGCCTGAGATGTTCCTCGGCTTTTGATCTTTCTTCCTCGGCCCTCTTTACCTCGGCCTCAACCTTGGCCTTGCCGCCGCAAGCTCGCATCCTTGGCTTCTAAAAGTTTAGCCAAGGAAGACTTTTCTTTTTCGCTCTTTGCTTGAGCTGCCTTGGCCTCATTCAGCGCCTTGTCTTCTTCTTGGCCAAAGACGTTCTCGTACGCCGTGACTGAAGCCAACTGAAAGATAAAATTAGCGTTAGGAAGATGAATCCAGTACCAAAGATAATAACCCAAGAAAGGGATCAACATTTACCTCTGCAGGTGGAGTCCCTTGTGGCAAAGCCACGCATCTTCATTAGGACCCTCTTTGCAAAGGGTTTCATAAGCATCCTCGTCCATGGCCCTTTGGATGGGAGCTCGGCCCAATCTCACCAAGGGTCCCTCCCTTGCCAACAGGGGGAGTCCCTTAAGACGAGGAATGCCAAGGGACATATTTTTCGCCAGCTCATCAGCCTCTTCAATAGTCTTGACTGACTGAACGGTCAAGGGAGGGGGAGCATCAACTTCAGGGGCCGCACTGATGCTTGCCCGTTTGGCAGCCGGCTCCTCGGCGCTGGCACTTGGAGTTCTTTTGGAGGACCTCCTTTGGACGAGGTTAGCATCCTCGGTTGCTTCTTCCTCGGCATCAACATGGAGGCTATGCCCCTCTACAGTTGATGGATTGGATTGATTGGATTGATTATCAGCAGCAGGATCCTCGGCATCTACTTCCCCGTGCAACTTAAGGGGGAGGGGTTGGTCAGTCTGAACATTAAGGATGAGGTTACGAGCATTAGTATCCTCCCTCCTTTCTGTTAGAGCGGCTTTCTTGCTCAACCTCCTCTTCCTCTTCACTAGCTCCTGAGGGCTCAGTCTCTCCATTGCAAGGGTAGCTTCTTCCTCGGTGGTCAGATCTGTAAAAGACAAGGAAGAAATGGTTAAGTACGAGCAAGGAAGCCCAAGGTCAAGTACGAGCAAAATAAAATGACAAAAATTACAAGTGTAAGATAAAAATTTACGTCCAACAATGTTAGGTGCTCCAATACATTGGTCACGGGGACGCTCATCATGACACCTGATACAATCCTCGTGAAATACGAAGCCTGGATGTACCGTCCAATCGTTGAAGCGACGCCCTCTTTAACATTTACAAGGGGAGCTACCCCATCCTCGCTCCCGGCATTAATCCCGCCCGGATATAGAAATGGTCCGAGGATTCGACTTGCTTCCGACCCAGACCCCTACCCTAGCAAACTCTTCCGCACGTACGATCAAATCTTTGGTCCACCCATATTGTTGGACGGCAAAGGAGGAGGTTGGATCATCACAAGGAGATCGGTACTCCCACTTGGCGGCTCTCAACGCGGATGACATGGTTATCCCACTGAACTTTACTAGACATGGGGAGGAGCAATTTTGGTTTCCTATTAGCACTCCTAATTACTACCACCATTGTTCCTTGATGACCTGGACAATGTAGAAGTGACGGAAGGCTCCCATGGTCGGCTCATAGCCTAAACTACGGCAGAATGATAAAGCTAACCAAAACCCTAGTACCATTGGCTCCTAGCATGGCCGGCACTGCCTTTACATCGTCCAAAAACTCACAAATGAAGGGGTCTAGGGGAAGACGGAGTCCTTGTTGGAACTGTTTGAAATAAAAATGGACATAATCTTGGCTATAATAGAAGGCCGTCTCTTCTTTCTCCGTCTTCGGCTCTATCTTGCCCATATAAGTTAATTTATATTCAGCACGATCCACTTTGTACTTGGAGTACAACTTTTCAATCATGGGATCCCTGTGTTTTGGTGCCCTCTCAATTTGCTTTCCTCGGCTACTGCTCCTCGGCTTCTTCGTCGGACAAGGCGGGCATCAGCTTGAGCACCTTCAACGAAGGCATTCACTATTTGAGTAGACGAGGAGGGCTCTCCTTCTCTTCCCGTCATATCTGCATAAAGACGAGGAGACCAAATTATTAACCTCGTCAATGGCTGATTAAATGACGGGGAAGGAAGATTCCCCTCCTCGTCATTCCATAAGGCCGAGGAAGGAAGATCTCCTTCCTCGTCATTTCATAAGGCCGAGGAGGGGGCCGTACCTCGCAGACGCTCACGCATTTCGCGATTGGAGGCCGGGTAGAACAGTTCGATGTGCTCCACCATCTCAGCCCTATCCCCAAACACTATAATATTTGGTGACCCGGAATCAATCCTATCTATTCTTGTAGAATCCGGGTATTGGATGAATAAACGAGAGCGACCATAACCCCTCAACTGCTTGCTTATATCATCCAAGTTCAGCATCAACCATGGACCCCTCTCTCTACGATAGACCCTCAAATTTCCAGTATGATATCCATAACGGAATCGGGGAGAATGGTCCCAAGATCGAGCCATTTCTAAGGGGAATCAAAAACGAAGGGGGAGTTCATTCAATATTCCAGAAATTTCATATAAAATGCAAAAAGAATTAAAGAACTGAAGTTTTTAAAGTTTTTGTCAAGAAAAAGCTTCAACCTTCAACAATGGCGGTTCTTGGCATAGACAAATTCACTCCTAAACCCTAGAAAACGCTGGAGCATGAAAGGAAGTTGTAAGAAAGGGAGGAATTTCATACCTGAGTTTGCAAGAATGAATGGAATCAGTGCAGAAAGCAACTTCGCCGGAAAAACAAAGCTCGCCGGAAACTGGGGATGAAGGTTGCTGTGATCGCCTGAAATCTCTTTCGCCTTTGCTCTCAATTGCTTGGGGTTTGTAAAGAGTGAAATGAAAAGGGTTTTAGTTTTTATACCCCTCCAATCCGGGTCAACCCGTGGGTAAAGTAAAGATCCAGGTCCGGAGTCCCAAGAATTAAATGCGAAATGATGGGTTCAAGGCGTGACAAGACTGGGGGGCCCCAGAATGGCAACCGTCAGTCATATGAAGCGACGCCGAGGACACGTGTCGAACCTGTTCGTATTCCATATGCCGAGGACGAGCTAACTTTCTATTCGTCTAAGCCGAGCTAGAAAGTTGGGGGCCACTGAACGGAATAAACCGAGCTACGAACATGGGCTTGCCCGAACCTGGGCCCAACTATATTGGGCCATGGATATTATATATTCATCAAGTGTTATGGCCGAGCATTATTTTCCTCGTATGCCGAGGAATATTTACCTTGACTAAATGTCGCCATTCTTGGGCCGGCCTGTCTCGATTACCGAGGAGAGAAAAGTCCTTTGCTCGGCATGTCACCAATTACCGAGGAAACAAAAGTATTCTCCCCGGCATATTTTCATGTCGGCCATTTACCAAATGACGAGGAAACAAAGTCACTTTCCTCGGCTAATTTGCTCAAGGCCGAGGAAAATCATTTGTCTTCCTCGGCGTTCCGGCTAGCAGTTACACTCCTTATTCAACAAGGATTATACAGTTGTAACCCAATCAGGATTACAATTACCAATATCAATTCAAGTCAAACAAGGATTCCTTAACAGATATGATCCTCTTAAGATTATATCTTATCTCCTTACAAGTTCATTCCAACATGGATTCTACTTATCCATTCTTATAAATACAAGCCCCATGGCTCATTATTCGGTACGTTACTTTTTACATTGGAGAAACTCTGTCAATTTGATTTCTCTAATCTCAATCGTGAACTCACTCTCACGCCGGAGGGCCTTTAGCCGGATCCGCCCCGGCTTAGTTTACGTGTTTTCTCTTATTTTCAGGCCTTGCAATCGCCGGAGCATTCAACGCTTGGATTTGGGCTGTTTTGACGATTTTGGCATCATCACCCAATTTTTACTTTCCTCAGTTTCAACTTATTTTGGCCAAAGTAACACACACAGAGATACACACAAACAAATGGTTTTTGGCTTGGAAGACTCGTTTTACGAGGCATTCCGGGTGCACACTAACGTCCTTCCCGGCGTGTAACGTGACCTCCGAACCCAAATCTCTTGTTACGGGCATTTTTCAAAGTTTTGGCCCTTAAAACAAAAATGGCGTGGCAACTCCGGTCTTTTCGATTGGTTTTTCAAAGAAACGAAAAATTTCAAAGTTCCTTTCGAAAAAATTAGGCACACATCATCACAATTTTGTAACTTAACAACTAAATTATTTGCTTTATTGTATATTTGCTTGTTCATATGCACAAGTCTATCCCAAGAAAGGCACAAAATGATGGCTTTTGATGTGATTGGGTAATTTTTGTGGTTTTGCATGTATTGGGCAATGTTTATGCATCTGTGGGTGTGTTGGGTATGCCAGATCCTCTCCCATGTGCTTGATGGGTGAAAGGGATTATGTATGTATGGTTTTTGGGTGTTTTGGACAGGTTTGGGTAGGCTTTGAGCAAGCATTGGATTGCTAAGAGGTTGCTGCAGTTGCAGCTGTTGCTGGTGTCTGATGGGGCTTCCCATGTCGTCCGACACAGGACTTCATGGGATGGGCCCATGTCATCCAACATGGAGAGTCTGAGGCCTAGGTTTTCTTGAGCAGCAAGCCCCAGCATTTAAAAGGAGGCAGACTCGTAAAAAACACATTCCAGCAGTCATAGCAGAAACCAAATTGATTTTCCACCCTGAAATTAGCCCCAAGATTCGACCTTTGACCCGAAATGGAGCATTACAACGACAGATCCAAGATCAAAGAATGTCAATTTCACTTTGATCTCGTCAATCTAACCCGCCACCATCATAGCACCAATAGGAGGGTTATCGATCAACGGTATGGGTTGAGATGCATCTGGGCATTAAAGGAGTGGGCGGTATATTGGAATCTTCTCCGGGCTGCGTCCAGATATTGGGATTGCGAGAGGCATGTCTTTACCCTTTCATACAATGACTTTACACCCACCATTGAAGAGTTCCGTGCACTGACTGGGGGAGCTGAGCTCAGAGATGCGGTCTTCCCACGAGATTCACGACCCTTGACTGAACAGTTGGCCGATTTCTTGGGATTTCACACAGAGCAGGTATCCGATCTGATTCTTGACCTGGCCCAGATAGCCCGATTGGCTATATCACGTCTGGAGCTTTTTGACTTATCCACGGCCATGGACATTTTTATGCTGATCATGATCTCCCTATACTGCTTTTGTGAGTATGACGGGGTATGCTCCGGTTTACTGCTAGGAGTTGTTAGGCAGATGCGGGGTTACCGAGGTACCACACTGACTGAGATTCGGCTCGGGCAGGGAGAGAGAGACATAGTTCCCATTTTGCTGGCAGAGACCTATCATGGGATGGACCGACTGGCTGGAGGGTCATTACACATGGGATGCGGCAGCCCCAGTCTCTTATCGTTGTGGCTCTTTGAGCGGTTGGGACTTATATCCCCATTACCTGCAGGGCAGACTGCAGCACCTTGGGTTACACAGCAGAGGCGAGTAGCTCCGGAGGCTTCACAGGAGAGCTGGCAGAGGCGATTGACCATGTATACCACCACGGATATTCAGTATTGGGTTCCCGAATGGAGGCTCGAGATCATGAGCGGCAGATAGGATGATTCTGTTGTCGTGAGGCTGCCGGGATTACACTTTTCATCATTTAGCATCCCCTTACTTGTTCTGAGGCAGTACGGGTACCCACAGCAGGTTATTGGCGGGTTCAGAGAGCAGATGGCCCGGGATACCGTTCCTCTTGACATGACTGATGTCCGAACTCTCAGATTCTTTGCCAGGGCCTTTTCGAGAGCAGCTTTTCCCGCTCACACATTGATACGGAAGACCCGGGGGATCACATATCTGTCCACCTTGTATCTCATTTGGTATGGGGAGCATATGGGGCCGGTTCAGCACACCATTGATGCATATTGCCAAGGGATCCGAGGAGGGGATCGGACTAGCCGGGAGCTACGTGATGCTGAGGCGCTGACTGACCCAGACAACGTGACCAACGATCCGACAGCAGATTTTGAGAGACTCGTAGAGAGAAGGGCCAAAATGAGGGATGACCCTGAAGTTATGGCCCGGAGGATAGCTTTGAGAGAGGAGAGGGCTGCCCAGGCGGCACTGAGAGCTGTCGGATTGGTTGACTCACCGACTCGTATCTTTCCTGAGCCGGGATGACGGGAGACAGAACTGTTTGGGATAGCTAAGCCAAAGACCTCCCGAGGACCGAGGAAGAGGAAGAAGAAGAATGCTAGTTCGGGAGTGGGAACGAGTGACTAGGATTAGGTGACCGGTCATTGTATCCTTTATTGCCGACACAGACAGTCTAGACGTACCTTTTTAAAAGATTTTATTTTTTCTAAAGTTAATGAGTCGAGAGTAGACCGTGCTTGAACTCATCAATGAATGTATTAATGTGATGAAATTTGAAATTACTTTAGAACTTAATCAAGACACATTTTGGTAATCACAGAATACCACCGTTGACAGGATTTGGTGATTTTTATGATTTTTAGACCGAACCGCGAACGGCTGCCTACGTTCCCCTTTTACAGAATGGACTAAGGGGCTCAGGTCTCCATAGTTCGACCCAATTAACTTGTGTTTAAAGAAAGGGATAGATAGAAGGGGGACAAGTGGTGCAACCCTGTTTTTTTCCAAGACCGCCCGTTTTTAGGATTTTCAGCCTAGTTGGGTATATTCTTTAGCACCGAGCGCGCCCTTTGTTTTGCACGGACTGCCTTTTGAGAGGTTTTCAGTCTCGTCTGGGTACATTATTTTCGCGCTTTTATTATTTTTTCTTTTCTTTTTTTTATTTATTTTTTTTTGCTTTTTTTTTTATAGAGGGGAAGACTCGATTCAAACGTAATAGCGGCGCAGTTTGTCGCCGTTCACCGGGTGCATGAAAGGGTTACCATCCAAATCTGTCAACTTCATTGCTCCACCAGAAAAGATCTCCTTCACTAAATACGGGCCAACCCAAACTGGCGCCCATTTGCCCAACGGACTGAATTGGTTCGGTGGTTTCTCTTTTAAGACCAAATCACCCACTTTAATGTCACGGGGATGTACCTTCCTGTCAAAGGCTCTAGCCATACGCTTCTGATAAGCCCGGATGTGTTCCATCGCTTTAAGCCTTCGCTCATCTAGAAGAGCTAACTCGTCATGTCGACTCTGAAGCCAGTCTATCTCGTTGACTTCATTTTCAAGCAGAATCTGAAGAGAGGGTATCTCTAACTCGATGGGCAAAACGGCATCCATTCCATATGTCAGAGCGAATGGGGTTCCACCGATGGCTATTCTTACTGACGTACGATAGCCCCATAATACTAAGTGAAGCTTCTCATGCCAGTCCCGACTCCTCTTGGCCATCTTCCGGATGATCCTCTCCAGGTTCTTATTCGCGGCCTCGACAGCACCATTGGTTTGAGGGCGATAAGGGGACGACTTATGTCGCTTGATCCTGAACTCTGCAAGCAGTTCGTCGGTATGTTCCTCGAAGTGTGACCCATTGTCGGAAATAATCTCATTTGGAACTCCGTATCGGCACAGGATGTTTTCCTTTATAAAACGGGCTACCTTTTTGGAGTTTAGGACCTTGTAGGACGCCGTTTTAACCCACTTGGTGAAGTAATCCACAGCAACCAACACAAATTCGTGCCCGTTACTACCGGCAGGAGTTATCTTTCCAATAACGTCTATCCCCCAAGTTGCGAATGGCCAAGGAGTGCTCATACAGTAGAGATCATGGGGAGGTATATGGTTGAGATTGGAGAACCGCTGACACTTATCGCAGGTTCGCACAAACTGAATACAGTCAGTCTCCATGGAGATCCAATAATAACCCATCCTGAGTATGCTGAACATCAAAGATCGGGCGTTCATATGTGGTCCACATGCGCCACCATGGACTTCTTCCATGACCTTTCTGGCCTTAGACCTGCTGATACAGAGTAGAAGTGGCCCTCGGTGTCTTTTCTTCCATAAGTCATCTCCCAGAATAACGTGCTGTGCATACAACCTTTTTAAAGCTTGCAAACTTTTGGCACGGAGACCTTCTTTCAGCTTACCATCCTCCTCTGTCGGGAACGAGGCTTCTCCATGCTTAAGGTACTGAAAGATCTGGCTATACCACAAGTCATCGACCTTTTCTAGTTCAATCTGACAACAGTAGGCAGGGTTTTCGCGCCTCCCAACTCTGAATGGCTTTACTGACTTTCCCTCCGGAATCTCTACCAAAGAGGCTAAAGTGGCCAGGGCATCCGCAAACCTGTTCTTGTCCCGGGGTAGGTAGTGGAACGTGACCTCCTTGAATTGGTTGATCAGATCCTCCATATAGGCATAGTACATCTGTAGGTACTGGTCTAGAGTTCTCCACTTGTTGGACACCTGATTGATGATTAGCTGAGAGTCTCCGTACACCTCCAACTTTTCGACATTTCGCTCTAAAGCTACTTCGAGGCCGGCTATGCAGGCTTCATATTCCGCACCGTTGTTAGTAGTCGGGAAGTTCAACTTGATAGCAATGGGGGTGTGCACATCCTTCGGATCAACCAACACCATGCCGATACCATTGCCCCTTTTATTGGCGGCGCCGTCGAATAATAATTGCCAATGTTTTGTGCTTTCTATCACAAAAATCCCGTCATCCGGAAACTGGGGTTCGAGTCCACACGCTTCTGAGCTTGGGAAACCTACCAAATGATCTGACAGAGCTTGGCCTTTGATTGCCTTGCGGGTCACAAACTTGATATCAAACTCGGCTAAGAAGAATGACCACTTCACAAGTCTTGATGACAGAGAAGACTTACCGAATAGGCATTTGATGGGATCCATCTTTGACACCAGGTGTACTGTATGCGCCAAAAGGTAGTGTCTCAATTTTCTGACTACCCATACCAAAGCTACACAGGTTTTCTCTAAAGCTGAGTAATTCAATTCACTGCCTTGAAGCTTTCGGCTGACGAAGTAGATGGCATTTTCCACTTTTGAATCTGGCTTTTCTTGCGCAAGCATGGCTCCGACAGCCGTATCTGTAACTGTCAAATATAGCAACAAAGGCTTGTCCTTATGAGGAGGACAGAGGATCGGGGGATGGACCAAGTAGGCCTTGATTTTCTCAAAGGCGATCTGACACTGCTCGTTCCATTCAACCTCCTGATTCTTCTTGAGTAGCTTAAAGATCGGCTCACAAATAGAGGTTAGCTGGTGGATGAATCGGCTGATATATTGGAGATGGCCCATGAAAGCCTTCACCTCTGTGACTGTCGTCGGTGGCTTCATCTCCATGATGGCTTTAATCTTTCTCGGATCGGCTTCAATTCCCCGTTCCGTGACCATATATCCCAGAACTTTTCCTCGGACTACGCCAAAAGTACATTTTGCCGGGTTCAATCTCATGTCATGCTCCCGCAGCCGGTTAAAGAATTTCCTCAAGTCGACCAAGTGTTGACCATCTGATCCCTTGGAATGGATAATCATATCATCAACATAAACCTCGATCTCCTTATGGATCATGTCATGAAAAAGCGCAGTGACCGCTCGCTGATAAGTGGCGCCGGCATTCTTCAGACCAAAGGGCATAACCGTATAACAAAAGGTTCCCCAAGGGCTGGTGAAGGCAGTCTTTTCCTGATCTTCTTCGGCGACTTTAATCTGATTGTAACCCGCAAAGCCATCCACAAATGACTTGACTTCGTAACTGGCAGTAGTATCCACCAATAGATTGATATTGGGCAAGGGAAAATCATCCTTCGGGCTAGCCTTGTTTAGGTCCCTGAAGTCCACACAAACCCTGACTTTGCCATTCGACTTGGTTACCGTCACTATGTTGGCCAACCACTTCGGGTATTCGACCACTCTAATGAAACCCACTCTGAGCAGCTTCTCTATCTCTTCTTTGACCTGGAGAGACCATTCTGGCTTGATCCGGCGGAGCTTCTTCTTGACAGGCCTGGCTTCTGGGTCCAGGGGGATTCGGTGCTCGACAGTTGAGATGTCCAATCCGGGCATGTCCTTGTAGGACCAGGCAAATATGTCCATGTACTCCTTGAGCAAATCAATGAGGGCTTCCCGTTCTTCCCCGGTGAAGAAACTGCCAATCTGTGTCTCTTTGGGCTCTCCAGTAGTTCCCAAATTCAGTGTAGTCAATACCTCATCGGCAGCTTGGGCCCGATTGTCGTCTCGCTCAAAAACCTGCTTTATATTATCATTTAAAAAGTTTTCGTCTAAAAAGTCTGTGTCCTCTTCAAATGAATCATTATTAACCACTTTTAAGTCATTAAGATTTGTTTTAGTTAACTTATCATTTGTTAAGGTGGCAATTAAGGGATACGCAGAAAGGTCAACCATTTCATTCAACGCAAAAGGGAAGACAGAGTCAAAGACACGGCGATGATCATCAGCCATGAGAGTTGTTGGGTTTTATGGGTCCATGCACAGCGGAATAAAGCATCAAATTAACACAAAACCCAAGCCCTAAGATCCATTCTATACGATTAAATTGAATTCCTATGAGATAGAATTTACCAACCTCAATTGCTTTCCGGTCTTGAGCTATCGAACAATCTATCGGTGTGATTTTGAATCACAATCTTCGATCTTCAAGAACTTTCAATCTTCGGATTGGACCTCTAGGCCTTGATCGTCAAACGAGCGAAGACCCTCTATTGTTGTATCCACACGTAAGAATGAACCAAGAACGGTTCTTGAGGATTGCTAGATCCTTAAACCCTTGGAAGAATATTGAAAGAACTTTTGTTATGATTTTCTTGAGAAAATTCAGCTTGTGATTAGGGTTATAGACCTCGTATTTATATTACCTTAATATAAGTATTTGTTTCCTAATCATATTAGGAAACTAGTCTGAAAACCGCATCTGGCAGGTTCTGTCGCGCGGTAAAACAAGCCACTTGGCCAGTTTTGTCGCGCGCCAAGGTATGCCACATCAGGAACTCTCAATCATTCTTCCTTTGGTTTAACCAATTCATTCTAGTTGTGTGTGACCCAATAGAATTATATTATGTTGGCAATGAGCTCGATCATATCGACCCTCATAAGACATAAGCGGACTCTAGCAAGCCATTATGTCTACCTAAATAATATAACGTAAGAGTTCACGTTTCCAATGGTACGCTTCCATTTCTCCCTTTGTATCACGATGTTATATTGAACACAAGTCATGGTCCACGTTAACTTGTATTTGTTCAATGCTTTCTCGATCATGAGTATAATGATAATCCAATCGCATTGGGGTATGGCCACACACTTTCCATCATTATCACTCATCGAGGGGCCCAAGCAAAAACATCTCTCTTTCGAGGGACAAATTCCATCTTGACTAATCATCCTTCCCATCATGAATCTGATCATGCCAAAGATAGCCTTTATAGATATCGTGTTAAGATACCGTTTGACTAAAATCAAACATAACTTTCATCATATGTAAGGTCATGATAATCTCAGGTCTAGGGACTAAATGAAGTGACCATATGAGATTTAATTATGACATTTGACCATGACATAAATCTCATACGGGTCAAGTCCAGTCACTTGTTCTCTAACAAGTACCCATAATTTCAATGTGCATCTCTATGCATATAATCATCACATGATTATCCATTGACAATTATACTAATTATTCTCTTAATAATCAAGGACGGAGATTATTACAATAAATATGCAAACTGTATAATAATCTAATAATAAACTCAAACGATAAAGATGATACATAACGGTTTTCAGTTAAACATAACTAAAGCCTAGGGCATTACACCAACAGTCTCACACTTGCACTAGGCTCCATTTATGTATCGAATACTCATGGATCTAACATGACCATCATGATTCTGCCTGTGCGAGGGTCTTTGTAAGTGAATCCCTTATGTCATCATCGGTTGATACTTTGTATTTCTTAACGTCTTCTCATTCTTTATGAATTCCTCGAAAAACGTCTAAGTGAGTGTTTAGATCGCTGTTGTGACCTTGGTTCCATTGTTTGCACAAATGGCACCACTATTGTCATAACAAAAGTTTCACCGATTAGTGATACTTGGAACATTTCCAAAACACTAATAAACTTTTGATCCAAACTGCCTCTTTTAGCCACATCATATGTTGCTAAAATTCGGCCTTAGTAGTAGAATCGGCTACAATTTCTGCTTGGAACTCTTCCAATCAAAATTGCACCTCTAATAAGCATAAACACAAATCCTAATTGCGATCTTAAATCAACTTTGTCAGTTTGACTGCTAGTTATCTATGTAACCCTTACAACAAGATTAACTTCCAACCTTTCAAATACCAAGAACGTATCCTTTGTTCTTCTTAAGTACTTATGGATCATCTTGACTGCCATCCAATGGTTTACATCAGGATCAGATTGGTATCGACTCATCATGCTTAGAGCATATGAGACGTCAGGTCTAGTACAAATCATGGCATATATGACAGATCCAAATGTCGAAGCATATGGAACTTCATTCATTTCCCTTTTGCTCATCAGTTTGTCATAAGACAATGAATATTGCTAAGAGAAATACCATGACCCATTGACAAGCTACTCTTCTTAGACTCTTCTAAGAATCTTGTCAATGTGGATACTTTGACTCAAACCAATTTATCCTTCTAGATCCATCTCTATAGATCTTGATGCCAAGGATGTAAGCGGCTTCACCCATATCTTTCATTGAGAAACCTTTCCTTGACCAAGACTTTGACAGTCTTAAGTGTCAAAACTTGTTTTTCCAATGAGCAAGATATCATTGTAATAAAACAATAGAAATAATACTACGCTTCCACTGAATTTCATGCATACACAAGATTCATCTTTGTTCTTTGATGAAATCAAACTCTTTGACAAATTCATCAAAACGAAGATTCTAATTCCTTGAAGCTTGCTTCAACCCATCTTATGGATCTTTGCAACATGCATACCTTATTAGAATTTCTTGGATCGTCAAAACTTCGGGTTGTGTACTATACACATCCTTAGTAATCTTTCCATTTAAAGAAAGCCTTTTGACATCCATTTGTCATATCACATAGTCACAATATGCGATAATGGCAATTGAAACTCTAATAGACTTCGACATTGTAACTGGCGAAAACGGTTTCAACATAGTCAATACTATGAATTTACCTAAATCCCTTTGTGTTACAATCCTTAGTCATAAAAGTATGCACCTTCACATTCATGTTGGTCTTGAAGACCTACTTGCACCCTTTAGTTTTTACACCTTCAGGTAGCCCAATCAAGTTCCAAAATTGATCATCAAACATGAATTATAATTCGGATTTCATGGTTCCTAACCATTTATCCAAATTAGGAGTTGACATCACCTCAAGATAGGAAGTAGGATCTTCATTCTCAATAATTTCCACTTCATTACTTTTCGATACAAGAAATCAATATTTCTTGAGTTCGGATCGTAACTATCCGATCTACGATGGACTTGTGCATCTTGAACCAGTTTCACAACTCCTTTGCGAACTTGGTTCCGTCTCTACTCTTGGTTCCATGTCATTTTCAGGTTCTTGAACTTTCTTCAAGATTAATTTTACTCCCACTAGATTCTTTATTGAGAAACTATTTCTCAAGAAACAAATCGTGTAGAGCAACAAACGTTTTGTTCTCTTTGCGGTTGTAAGATTAATTTCCAAAAATAACTTTGTCAAATTTGGTGCTAACTTATAAGAGACAAGTCTCTTTACATAAGATTCGCAACCCCAAATCTTCATGAAAGACAAACTAAGTTTTCTTCCATGCCACATCTCATGTGGGGCCTTAGGAACCGATTTAGTAGAGACTCGATTCAGTGTAACCGCATTATTTCTAATGCATATCCTCAAAAGGAATTAGGAAATAGGAAAGTCTAATTGACACATCATCGAACGAACCATGTCCTACAAGGTTCAATTCCTCCTTTTCAGATACACCATACAATGTGGTGTTCCGGGTGGAGTCAACTTTGAAACGATTTCATAGTTTTGAGATGATTGTCAAACTCTTGGCTCAAATATTCACCACCTCGATCCAATCGAAGTACTCAATAGTTTTGCCAAGTTGTTTTGCACTTCATCTTGAAATGTTCGAAACATATCAAACGATTCACCTTTGGGCTTCATCAGATAGACATAGTCATATCTAGATAAGTCTTCAGTGAAATGTGATGAAATACCGAAGTCTTCCCCTAGCAATGCTACTTAATGGTCCACATACATCTCATGTATAATGACCAATAAGTCATTAGCCCTCCCACTACTTTAGTGTAGGGTGGTTTGGTCAATAGTCCCAATAAATAAGATCCACATTCCTCAAATGATTCATGGTCATATGAGTCTAAAAGTCCATGTTAATGGAGTTTAGATATATGTTTATTATTTATCTGACCAAGCCGGCAATGCCATATGAACTCGTTGTTCATATTGTTCGGTTTAGATCTCCCATTTATATTATAGATATCTTCAATATTATTTTGTTTCTTATCATCAAGGATATGAAGATCATTCAATGACATATGCATTACAATAAGGCTTATCATTAAATAAATATAAAACTTCTTATTGAAAATAAGAAAATTATATCCTTCATCATCCATTTAAGAAACAAAAATAATACTCCTACTCAAATCCAGAACGTAGTCATACTTGTTCAAAACAAGTACTACTTCACAAGGTAAAGTGACTTCATAAGTCCCTATGGCTAATGTAGCAACCCTTGCTCCATTCTTATGCATAGGTTTAACTTACCTTCGTTGAGTAGCTTTCTATTCTTTGTTCCTTACACATTTAAACAAATGTGGGATCCAATTCGGTATCATATACCCAAGAACAAGAAGTCAAAAGGAAAATCTCTATCATATAGATACTTGAAGTAGTAGCAATCATATTGCCCTTCTTCACCTTTTTAGGCCTTCCTAATAAGCCTTGCAACTTTGCTTCCGATGAACAATCTCATTGCAATGGTAGCAAACTGCATCCTTTTGAGACACTTTGGGTTTAGCCTCTTCGGCTTTGACAACTTTTGTCCTAGGTTTAGTAACCTTTGCTTTAGCTACAATTCGGTATCATATACCCAAGAACAAGAAGTCAAAAGGAAAATCTCTATCATATAGATACTTGAAGTAGTAGCAATCATATTGCCCTTCTTCACCTTTTTAGGCCTTCCTAATAAGCCTTGCAACTTTGCTTCCGATGAACAATCTCATTGCAATGGTAGCAAACTGCATCCTTTTGAGACACTTTGGGTTTAGCCTCTTCGGCTTTGACAACTTTTGTCCTAGGTTTAGTAACCTTTGCTTTAGCTACTTTTCCTTCCCTTTTGAACCTCTTTCTTGTGTTAACCATTAACACACTTGCGGATTGCTCCCTCTTTGCATCTCATGCATCAGGAACCTTCACCACAACATGCATCTTTTGCCTAGTTCGCATTTGGAACATTTCCTTTATGCGATGTGCTAGAACAAAAGTAGTTTCCATGTGTTCAAGGTTCTTCATAAGAGCCTTTAAACATGGTGACAAATACAAGGCAAGCAATATTGTCAGAATCATCAATATGTTTCTAATGTTGCTTCCTTATTTGCCCTTTGCAACATTTGCAGTGGGTTCAGTAGGAACGAATTCGACAAGAACGTACACATTATGTATCGTTCCTTTCGAACTTTGTCCTTCATAAGGACGAATCGCAATTATCATTATGCAATGCTATTTCTACAACAAAATATACAAAGTATATGAACACATATCAATACCAACACATTTATCATCTAAGAGCAAATAATGTATTTTACAAATACTCCCACTAAATCATACACCTTCCAATGCAAATAAGCATAATATGCATTTAATGGGCTAAGATCCAACTTTAATTTAATCTCAAGTACGCTATGGCGCACCGCTCAAGATTAAACTAATTAGGTAGAAAACATCAATCATATCGTATATGACTCTTAGATCTTTTATGAGATTCATTTAAGACATCATATGTCTAAGCATATTTTAATCTCATCTTATGCCTTGGGTCCAAAACCATTTTGATAACCCAATTAAGTTCATCCACTTTAAACGTATAGGAACCACCATTTCCTCATCTTGCTCGCAAACGAAATAGAATCAAAGCACCTTGCTATGGCAAGCCCACCCAAAACTATCCGAGTGGTCTCAAGTGTTTTAATCATGGATTGGCATAAAGAACTTAAAAGTTAAGTGAAGGTTCTTTAAAGTAGATTATAAGCATATCAACAAGGATAATCATAACTGTGCACCAGGTAAGTTTCCAAGAAAATAGGTGAGCCACAAGGACTGCTTAAGTACCAAATCTTCCTTCGACAGAACTCTCCTAGTCATGCACAATTACAATACCAATTTGAATGCAACATAATCAATACTTTGTATACTGACTTGTTTCTCATAAACAATCAGACTCATAAACTGATTTGTTTCTCATAAACAATCAGATTCCTTCAAATTTTGCGTAAACTGACTTGTTTCTCATAAACAATCAGAAAACCAAAATCATAATGTTTCAACTAAACATTTAGGAAATTACAATTCAATATTTCAACTAAACATCTAACAAAATTCTTATCACATAAGAACACATAATTAATTCATGCATCGCAACAATTAATAAAACACATTTAAATTAATTAAGCATGCATAAACTATGAATTAATCTAGCATAGCCCTATAAATTTAATTTCCAGAAATTTATAGCATCCAGATTAATACATAAACATATCAGATTGCAAACATATTCACTGATTAGCAGGATTATGAAACAAACTGATACTGTCCAGATTTGGCAAGTTCTGTCGCGTGACAGAAGCTTCCTGAAGACCGTATATGTCCCACGACCAGACACTGACCATGGCCAAGTTATGTCGCGTGACATATCAAGCCCAACTACCAGATTTTCAATCGTGGCCTACTCTGTCGCACGACTCGAGTAGCCAGTTTGGCAGTTTTTTCGAATTTCAATCAATTCCAATTATAAAGCAATTAAATCAAGTAAAACAACCTTTTTAACAGATTTAATTCAACATAATCAGAAAACGATTTACATATTGTTTCATATAAACAATCAAAATTCTACCGCATACAAAACATGCAATAAGCATATAAACGATTTATATCTTAATTCTAGCATGTTAATTCAAACTTAACCATACGAACGGGGCTCTGATACCACTGTTGGGTTTTATGGGTCCATGCGCAGCGGAATAAAGCATCAAATTAACACAAAACCCAAGCCCTAAGATCCGTTCTATACGATTAAATTGAATTCCTATGAGATAGAATTTACCAACCTCAATTGCTTTCCGGTCTTGAGCTATCGAACAATCTATCGGTGTGATTTTGAATCACAATCTTCGATCTTCAAGAACTTTCAATCTTCGGATTGGAACTCTAGGCCTTGATCGTCAAACGAGCGAAGACCCTCTATTGTTGTATCCACACGTAAGAATGAACCAAGAACGGTTCTTGAGGATTGCTAGATCCTTAAACCCTTGGAAGAATATTGAAAGAACTTTTGTTATGATTTTCTTGAGAAAATTCGGCTTGTGATTAGGGTTACAGACCTCATATTTATATTACCTTAATATAAGTATTTGTTTCCTAATCATATTAGGAAACTAGTCTGAAAACCGCATTCGGCAGTTACGTCGCGCGGTAAAACAAGCCACTTGGCCAGTTTTGTCGCGCGCCAAGGTATGCCACATCAGGAACTCTCAATCATTCTTCCTTTGGTTTAACCAATTCATTCTAGTTGTGTGTTACCCAATAGAATTATATTATGTTGGCAATGAGCTCGATCATATCGACCCTCATAAGACATAAGCGGACTCTAGCAAGCTATTATGTCTATCCAAATAATATAACGTAAGAGTTCACGTTTCCAATGGTACGCTTCCATTTCTCCCTTTGTCTCACGATGTTATATTGAATACAAGTCATGGTCCACGTCAACTTGTATTTGTTCAATGCTTTCTCGATCATGAGTATAATGATAATCCAATCGCATTGGGGTGTGGCCACACACTTTTCATCATTATCACTCATCGAGTGGCCCAAGCAAAAACATCTCTCTTTCGAGGGACAAATTCCATCTTGACTTATCATCCTTCCCATCATGAATCCGATCATGCCAAAGATAGCCTTTATAGATATCGTGTTAAGATACCGTTTGACTAAAATCAAATATAACTTTCATCATATGTAAGGTCATGATAATCTCAGGTCTAGAAATGAAGTGTCCATATGAGATTTAATTATGACATTTGACCATGACATAAATCTCATACGGGCCAAGTCCAGTCACTTGTTCTCTAACAAGTACCCATAATTTCAATGTGCATCTCTATGCATATAATCATCACATGATTATCCATTGACAATTATACTAATTATTCTCTTAATAATCAGGGACGGAGATTATTACAATAAATATACAAACTGTATAATAATCTAATAATAAACTCAACCGATAAAGATGATACATAAAGGTTTTCAGTTAAACATAACTAAAGCCTAGGGCATTACACCAACAAGAGTATCAGACCTATCTAGAGACTCGAACTCAATAACAAAAGACTCTGAGGACTGACTCAGGATTACATGGACAGACTTAGACTCAGACACACCAGGACGAGGGGTCAGCCCGAGCTTTTCAATCATAACTTCCTGGCTGGCGATCGGTCCCTTGAAGGAAGTCCAATTCCGGAGCGGCATCTCTGAAGTGCTGACGAAGGTGCGTGGATCAATCTCTTTGTCCCCATCAAACTCGATCACTGCTACGTAATCATTCCTGGTCAGAAAATCGACTACAGGTATATAATCATCCCCGGTCAGAAGGTCAACCATACCGAAAGGATCCTTAGCAACAACCCGGCCATCAGCGGTGCCTCTTCACATAAATCAATCAACGGTGCTTCAATCAGCGGATCAGCCTCGGCAACTTCTGATAAATCTGCCTCCTCGAACAAGGCTGCAACAGCTTTACCCATATCGAACTCAGTAGTAACACTGTCCCCATGAACAATGATTAACTCGCCGTCTTGAATAAACTTGACACACTGGTGCAGAGTTGAGGCGATCCCATTGGTTTGATGCAGCCACGGCCTTCCTAACAGAGCGTTAAAGGTGACTGGGATATCAAGGACCTGGAATTCCACGGGTATCATCTTCTTACTAAACCACAGGTTTAAAGTAGCAACCCCAAGTATCGGATGAGACATTGAGTCATATGCTTTAACCGTGAGGGAGGAAGGTTTCAGATCTGTGGACTTGATGCCGAGTAGGCCCATGATCTTTGCTGGGAGGATGTTCATTCCAGACCCATTGTCAATTAAAACCCGGGGAAGACGCCGTTCACCCAGCTGGACCGTGATGAAGAGGGGCTCGTTATGATCAGCTCCAAATTGGGAAAGATCAAGGTTTGTGAAGGTTATCATACAGCAAGAGCTACTACTTCCAGGGCTCGGTGGTTTTTCCTTTTTAATCTTGGCATTAGGCAGCAATTTCGGCTCTTTTTGGTAAAACTCGGCGCCTGAAATAATGGTGGCATTCTGCGTTAGAGGTGCATCGGGTATCATGCCGGTTTCCAGGACTTTCCTCAGAGCTAGGATGCACTCGGGGAAAGTGACCTCTTCTCTGGTAATTTTGACGAGGATTGTCGCTTTGCTTCTGGGTGGACTTGATCTGACAATGGATACTTTTTCATTGGGGAGGATAGGGGTCAGTCTTCCTTTTTCTAAAAGATTTTCAACTATCAGCTTGGATCGGACGTTCGAGAATCCCTTCCCCAAAGCATGGTAATCAGTGTTGAATTCCATGACGTCCACATACTCAGCCCCAGCAAAATCCATAGCTTTCATGTCCTCGGTCACATAGTCGTCCTCCGAAGCTTCTTCAATTTTCTGACTATCGATTTCCATCTCATCGTAAACCATTTTCCTCTCGTTTTTGCAGGCTGAGCAACCGCAAGTGAAAGATCGAAAACATTCGTCCTTTTGGCCCAATGTCGCAGCTCGGGATACCTGAGTCCAAATGAGGAGTACTCGGGGTCCCTCTTCGGGTGCAGAGGCTTTCAAGAAGACATCATGCGGGTTCATAGGTATGAAGGCAACAGGAGTGGCTTCCAAATCCATAATCCTTTTGAGCAATTCTAGGCACACAATGTGCCTGAGAGGTTCAGCAGTGACTCTCACAGACGTGATGCCGTCCATCGTAGGGGAAGAGGAAATAAATCCAATGACGTTCACAAACTCGTTGTCTGCTGGAGGCTGAAAACCTGCCTTTTCAATTAGTGCTTCAATGAAATCCCTCCATTTGCCGATTAGCTTTCCGTAAGGGACGTTGTGCTCCAATATCTCAGACCCATATTCTTCTTCAGATGGGTCGGGTTGCTCCTCATCCTCTGAGGTATTTGGGCATAGTCCGCAGTCGCGTTTTGAGAAAAACTCCTCATAGGGGTCGGTTTCCATTGGCATCTGATCCACGTTTACTGGTGGCCCTTCGTCGTCGCTAGCTGACAACCACCCATTATGCCTTACACCCATGAGGTTGTTCCCGGCATTACCATTCTGAACTGATTCTGGACTTAGGGCTTCAATTGACTCTTCACTCTCGTCGCCATCACTTTCATCACTATTATCAGAACTGTCATCCCCTATCCCTTGAACTTCAGCCAAAAGAGAACGCCGATCATATCTATTAGGGGAGGATGGGCACGTGCAACCACAGAAATTGTCGTAGGCCCCCAGGGCTGGAAGTGGTAACTGCGACTCAGCCTCTCCTCCCAGGAATTGCGGGGGAAGAGTGAGAGGGGACGGTATATACTTGACTCCGGGCAGAATATGAAAGTAATCCTCTTCCTCCGATTCTTCGCCCTCACTGTCCTCAGAGCTGTACTCGGCTTCCCCTAAAACCAGTTTGCAGAAATGTATTAACTCAAGATGTGCTTCAGCCTCTTTACTGATAAACCCCAGCACGGGTGCCCGCCTAAAGCTTTCTTGCTCAATTCTTTTTGATTGCTCTAGCCATCTTGTGTAAATGACTTTCTCGTGATTTGACCTGAATAGCCCCAATTTCCCAGTGTCAGATTTCCCTTCCTACGAGAAGTAGCGATCTTCATATTCTTGCAGGAAATTGTTAAAGTGGGACCAGGGAGGATTGGTTTGTTTATTGCTCTCAAGGCAGAGGGGGAATCCAAATTCAGGATCTTCGACATTCTGCTCCACATTCTGACCTTGATCCGGCCTAACACATTGACTGACATTCTGACTCTGAGCTGGATACACACCCGTATTCGGACCCAAACCCGCTGAAACTTGTGAATCTGCCATCTCTGAGACTGCTGGAAACGAATCCCTGACCGGAGAGAAACTGATTAAACGACCACCCGGAACTCTGACCCAATACTTGCTCGCTGAAAGGGGAGAGAACGGTTTTGGGCAGGGGAGAGGATAGGCTTAGGACGGACTCATGCATATGCTCTTTTTTTTATTATTTATTTTTTTTATAAAAATGATTTTTATTAATCCTAGGAATGGTTGGAAAAGGGGGACACCTTCTTTTTCGCAGTCTACTCTATTCCTGGATCAGTGGGTTCCATCACTACGTCTATAGACCCCCTGTATTCCACCTGTATTGCACCTTCGGGACGGACAATCACGGCAGAGGTCCTATAGGGCACGTGGAACCCACCAATCGAAAGGCAAAATGGACCTATGGGCATACAAGTCAAAACAAGTTAAACTCGGGATTTTCAAAACCAAGTCCAAGTCAAAGCGTCTAGACTCAGGAGGAGAGAGGGTCGAAAGTACGTTTGAATGTACGAGACCACAATTTGCAGGAAAAATCCTGGAAAAACTTGGGCATGACCTCTCCTCTCTTCGAGTCGAAAATCCGGCATGGCCTCTCGTCGCTTAGTGGTGAAATTTCGGCATAGCCTCCCGTTAGTATGTGTCAAGAATTCGACATGATCTCGCGTTAGTACATGTCGAAAACGCATCATGACCTCTTGCGAAGTCAAATCGAGAAATCGACATGTACCTACGTTGAGATATGTCAAAGTTTTGACATGTACTCACGTTGAGTTATGTCATAATTTCGTCATGAAAAAGGGGAGCATGCCAAGACTTTGGAGACGAAGTATGACTCGAACTTTGTGAGAAAATTTTGAAAACCGAGTTTGAAAAGTGTTTTGAAAAGTATTTGGCCAAAACCAACCGGTCACGGTAGAAAGTGTGTCACGGACAAGTGTTGGCTGACTCCACAGGCTAGGAGGACTTTAGGCGCTCAAGCGTAAGCGAAACACGTCACTGTCCGCGAGGCCGTCCGTACACTCCCGGGTTCTAACTCTATGTGCGGGTAGCGTGCGAGTAGTGTGAAGGTATCTTCTAGAAGAATGTTTTTTTGCTTTTTTTGTAAAAGATTTTTTGTTTTTTTTTTTGAATGCAAATTTAAATATGCAAAAAGGAAAAAACAAGAGAGTGAATCCAAAAGCACGACAAAAGGGGACTGCCCCGAATCCCAATAGATCACCAGCAGCTGTATCGTGGAATTGCTCTGCCTTGTTTCATTCTGATCAAATGGAACTGCTCATGTACTTCCCTCCCATGTCGTCCGACACAGGAGCTCTTACCAGCAGAACCAAGCAAATAGCAAGGGGGAAGAGCCCCATCATCCAAAATGCTCGCACACCAAGGCTATTCAAAAACATATAGGCACAGAAGCATGGCAAGGCACACAAGAGCACACAAAATGACACAATTCACACACAAGGAGAATGAAGAAATTGTCCAAGTTGATTTAAAGAAAGTTAGACCCTCTTAAGAAAAACTTTTCCTTTTTCAAAAACAAAAGAAGAATGATACCGGTATGCGGGATTGTTAGACCACAATTTATCCCAAGCCCCGGGTTAGGGAGCGATACAGGAAGGTTAATGGTTTCCACCTATATACCAAGTATCGTTTTCATTTTTTTTTCAAAAACAAAGGATTTTCAATGTTTCATCCCCAGCAGAGTCGCCACTGAATGAACGGCCTCCTAAAAAAGAAAGCAAAGTAAGTTTTATCTTTTTGGATTTTGAAATTTTTAGGAGTCGCCACGCCGTTTTTAAAGGAAAACATTGAAAAACCTATTTTTAAAGATAATTTGGGTTCGGGAGTCTGGTTACGTGTTGGGAAGAACTTGAGAGTTCACCCAACACGCCTCTTTTGAGACTTTCAATAAAGCATTGGACAATTATAATCATTCAAAATGTGTGTGCAATATGTGTCAACAAGCAAGGCATGCAAATTTGGATTTTTATTGATGGTATAGGGACTGGATACAACTTGTGAACCTTGACAGGGGGCCACTCCCTTACAAACGGAGACTTGCATTACAAGGCAGAAGGCTGAGACAGTCTGCTCAGGAAGCTCTGATGTCGTCCGACACAGGTCTTCCTCAGAGAGGGATGTCGGACGACATAAGGCCTCCTGGTCAGATTGTCCCTTACAACACAAGGCTGCTCTGGAATTGGAACAATATTATTTTAACTAGGAAGAGGCACTATTAAGGGTCTAAGCCAAGTTTGGGGTTGAATGAAGTGAGCAAAGTCAAGATTGACTTTTAATGATACGGATGTCATATGACATAGGACACCCAAGGCTGTCCATGTCATATGACAAACTGCCTCCATCAATGGATTGCACCCAAAGAGGCCTTAGGCTCCCTAAGTAGTGGTAACTGAACCAAAACTACTTGAACAAGCTTTGAGTCACAAAGGGGGGTCAATCTTGATAGATCTGAAGTCCATGAAAGTTGTACAGCCCTCTGGGAACTCTATGTCGTATGACACAGGACCTCTTGAGGAGTCCCATGTCGTCTGACAAAGGAGGCCTGTTTCAGTGCCCTTCAGCCAGATTGATCCCACCTTGTTCCCAATGCAAAACTAAGCTATTTTATTAACTGAAAGCAGTAAAATAGTAACACTACGTGAGTATTATGGGAGGATCACATGGCTTTAATGGCCAAATGTGATGAATCACATATCCATGGCCATTATCATGTAGCCATCACCTCCTAACTCAAAGGAAGCCAACCAAGATTCAAACTTTAATGGTGCTAAGGCCACCAAATGTTCAGATCTGAGGTAGGGAGAAGTGAATATGGAAGATTCACCTCTCTACCACCTTTATCATGCAAAATCCCAAATATTTCACATAATATCAAGACATATAAGCATGCAAGATGATATAGATGAGTATGCAAGAGTTAATCAGAGAGAGAGAGGGTTTAGTGGCTACCTATTGTAGTCCACAAGGTAAAGACACCAATAGTATGGTGTTTACCCCTTCAACACACCAACAAAGGAAGCCTTTCTTTGGATCTTAGCTTGGGGGTGTGTGTGTGTGTGAGGAGTGAGGTGAGTGTGTGTGTATGAGAGAGAGAGTGAGTGTATATTTCTGCAGAGTTTCCTCTCTTGCCAAAGTCCCAAAAGTCCTCTAAAATGATCAGCCATGCCCTTTATTTATAGGCATGCTGATAGAAGGCTCCATGTCGGACGACAGAGGGAATGAATGGATTATTTTGGGTTCAAAATGCTTTTTAGCAAGTAATATGGGCCCAAAATTAATGCCAATCATGGAGAGCGGACCCAAAACACGAGTTTGGGTCGGGGTACTCACAGTTATTCAACCACTAAACTTGATATGAACAAATATTTTGGTTAATCATGAGGAGAAAATTAACTGATATCAAGAATCAACTTTGGAAAGATGGAAAGAGAATGTGTGTATAGGGACTGCCCTTGATGAGACTGGATTTTCTGAGATTTGAATGTATTTGTGACCGGACCATTTCTGGTTGGCTATGTTCCCCTCATGGTGAGGAGCTCAGGTCGCCGTAGTTCGGGCTTATCCCGATTGAAGAGAGAAGGAATGTGAAAATTCAATATATTGAGAACCTTTGAGGATTTTGAGGATGGGAGAGTTGAAGAACATGTCCCCTTGGAGTGTCCATGAAAGACACAGATGCGAAGCCCCGTGAGGCATCCACGGGAAGTGTTTGCGGAGAAGAAATGAAATATGCTCACATGAAGTGCCAAATGAATGGTTTGAATTTGCACAATCTTTGATTGATGATCTCGAACCGAGATATATTAGGTTCCAACTTAAGCAATCAATGAAGCATTAATCTGATTTAGATCTTGAAGATATTAGAATGAAACTGCTATCCGGTAGGAACTGTAGCTGGGTTTTAGGGCTTCGATCGGCCATTGTGTGATTTGGAAAATCATGACCTCTTAAGATGAGAGGTCGACTGGCTTTTTGCTGACTGATCCTCTAAAGATGAGAGGTTGGTTTTTGAGGATGTGTTTGGGATTTCTAAGACGAGGAAATCTGTGATTGCATCTTCATTGCCTCTAAGAATGAGAGGTCAATCTTGGCTCTTGGCCAAAGGCAAGGGTAATGGGAATGGGAATATCCTCTAAAAATGAGAATATGGCTTGGGATTGATTATGGATGCTGGTGAGAGGAAGTCCATGCTATCAAGAACTTTTGTGAGAATTCAGGCTCCTTTTGGACATTGGAGAGCTTTTTGAGAATTTGGGGACTTTTGCTGAAATGTGAGGATCTAAAGTCCTTCTTTTGATAATTGGAACGACCTCTTGAGAAGTTGAGGACTCTTGCTGAATTATAAGGATTTAAAATCCTTCTTTTGAGAATTTGGAAGGCCTCTTTGAGGAGTTGAGGATTATACCAGTCCTTCCTTCACAACTTGAGTATTTTGCGCACCGCCGATTCTCGAAGCTAACTTCTTGGCATTGCTTGGACTTCTCTTTACAAAGAGCAAAGATGATGGCTAAACAGGGTTTCAAAACATGCCGTTCTTGAAATGTAAGGGTATTATTTAGTGGGGGTGAAGGGTATTATTTAGTG
This sequence comes from Adenophora triphylla var. japonica, assembly GCA_022495995.1. NCBI lineage: Eukaryota > Viridiplantae > Streptophyta > Magnoliopsida > Asterales > Campanulaceae > Adenophora > Adenophora triphylla. The sequence continues at coordinate 220,369 of JAFEMH010003199.1, read as the reverse complement.
AGGGTGAGGTAATGGCTTTCCTAGGGTGAAAGGTTTCAACCGCAATCCCTACCGGATGACCTAAACGAGATTAAGGCTTCATTGCTTGCTTAAGCTTAATTGAGAAGATTATTACAAATTCTTGATCAACAAAACGCTGAGTATGATGAAAGAGATGTGAGCATATGAGATGCGAGATGGGGAGTTGATTAGCCCCAATTTGAGAAGGATATCAATTGATTTTCTCACTCCAATAAATTTAAATATTAATCATTTCAATGCATTAGTAGCTGAGCAGCACAAGTGATCATGTAGAATAAAACCATTTCAGTTAAGTGTAATATGGGTGTGCAAGTGATGTCTCGAGTCTAGCAAGAAGAGAAATAAAGATTTTTATTATTGAAAGAGTCATAACATGGACATGACAGACTCAAACCCTAACAGGGACATTCATTAATGGAAAGAAAGACAGTCTAGACCCTACGATGACTGATTGACTTCATCAACATTGGACGGAAAGGCCTCTTGGCTTCTGCTGATATCACGAAAGAGGATTGGTGACAGCATTGGGGCGAGCCTTCTCAACTTTGCCCTCATCGACAAGCTTCTGGATGAGCACCTTCAGAGGAGTGCAATCATTGGTGTCATGGACGGGATATTGATGGTATCAGCAGTACTTGCTTGCATCCATATTAGGATTGGGCTTGACAGGGTTGTAATTATCAAGAGGCTTGATCATCCCAGTTTTAAATAAATGGTTAAACGCCTCCTCAGTAGTCATGCCAAGATCATCATGCTTCATCTTTTGACGGAATCTCCCACTGCTTTGACTAGCAATTTCTCCTTGAAGGTTGTTGATACTATTATCTTTTGGGACCAGGGAAACTGGATTAACCTTTTTGTAATGGTAGCCGCCACCATTATCAGCATTGACATTTGGAGTAAGATTGAAGATTCGATTTTCGCTACGAGCGCCCATGCCTACCATCTCCCTCAAATCGGGATACCAACCACTTCCGATAGCTTCACGAAGAACTGGCTTCACACATGACAAAAAGATGTCCTTCTGATCCTGCAACGGGATTGGTTCAGATAGCTCATTCAATTTGGCATTCCAGTGCTTGTAGAAATTGGTGATAGACTCATCATTTTTTTGGATTGTGCCAACCAAATCATCCTTGGTCGTGCGCCATTCAAAATTTCCCCTATACTTCTCAAGAAAGACTTCGTTAATCTGGCTCCAAGTAGATCGAGCTTCTGGCTTAAGAGTTAGAAACCATGTCAAGGCGGGGCCTTTGAGAGTGAGATGAAAGTGCTGAGCCATAAACTAGGGAGTACAACCCATTGCTCCCATAGTCATCACATATGTGTCAACATGAGTTTTCGGACATGCCGAGCCATCAAATTGTATTTTGGGCATCTTGAACTTATGTGGGAGGGGTGTCACCTAACCCGGATCAACTACCTTGAGACTGCTGGATCCTAGCGTCAATTTGTCAATTTGCTGCTGCATTTGCTTCAATAATGCAGCCACTTCTGGAGTCATCCCGGGAAGATGAGGAATAGCGGGAGCAATAGTTGAAGAAGGCTGAGAACTGGTTGATTGGAAAGGAGAGTTCCCGAAAGCATGCACTGTTGGCAAAGCATCTGATGACAAACCATAATTAATTGGAACATTCAAACCATGATCAAACAAGCCAACTGAACTTGGAAACTGAGCATTCTAGACCAAAGGACCTTGAGATGGAGCACTAGCAGTCATATGGAACTAACCTCGGGTATTGAACTGATCTAAAACCAAGAGATGCACCCACCATAGGTTGAGAAAACCCGCCCTGAAACTGGGACTGATCAAAAGGAGCTTGGAGAAATCCTTCCCGATTAAATTGACTGCCAGAGAAAGGATACTGAGGACCTTGAGGACCTTGGAATTGACCATACTGAAAGCTTTGAGGGTTTTGATGAAACTGGGGTTGATAACCACCTGGAAACTGCAATCCATATTGAGTTGGAGGCAAAGAAGCATTAGGCAGAGGGTGAACTTGAGTCTGAATGGGCTGAGACATTAGATAAGAAGTCCTGCCTTGTGAATACACATTCATCTAATTCATCTGATAAGCGGGAGGAGGTGTAACTCCACAAGTAGGCTGAAAAGGGAGAGAAACATTGCCAGCCCCTAACTCGGTATCAGAAGCCTCGGTAATCTCCTCATAAGAACCGTCATCTTGGCGAAGCACCGCAATCCCACGGGCACGCATAGACTCAACAAAGCGAGCATGCACTTCTTCCTCCCGAGCCCTAGCATCTTGGGTAAGAAATTGAGCCTCATGCTCACGGACTAGAGCAGCCTCCAAATTAGCTCTCATCTCCTCCAAAGACAGATCATGCATGCCTTGTTGACCAATGGCAGATGAACCCCCAGATTGAGTAGTCATACCATTCTCTGCACTAGACATCTCTGAAACTGTGACTGTTTCGGGAATGCGTACAAAATGAGACCCAGGAGCACGAACCCAACTTGCCGTTGCTGCATGGGTAAAGAGGTTCTATAAGGTATAGGAGAGGAAAGTACCTTGAGAAGGTATGGGAGAGGGAAAAGAAGGAAAGGAGATGGACTCATGCAAGCGTCTTATTAATGTGCAAGTAGAAATCAATGTCTTTTAAGTCCTAGGAACGGTTGGAAATGGGGGAAACCTTTATTTTCGCATTCTAAACCTTGGGGGGAAACCTAGGGGCACACCATCCAAAATTACACCAAATGCATTGATTAAAAATTAATAATAGGCAATAATACCTAAATAAAACCGAAGCACCTATGGGACGAACGAGCAAATCCCAATTTCTTGGGAAATTTGGGCAGCATAACGGGTATTCTTGAAGAATTTCAAGAAAAAATCCGGCATGATCTCTCGTCGGTGCATATTGACAAAGCGACATGATCTCTCGTTAGGACATGTCGTGAGAGTGACATGTCCTTACGCAAAACCATGTTGCAATGGAAACATGCCCACATGTGCTAGATTTTGGGATAGGACATGTAGGCGAACTACATCACCGTCCGCGATACCGTCAATCCCACCAAATGGGTTCTAGATCTATGTGACATAGTGTGAGGATGACTATGTTCCTTTATTTGCAAAAAAGATTTATTTTTTTTAATTTGAAAAGGGGTGATAAAAGGAAAATAACACACACGCCAAACCCCACAGAGATACAATAGTCAAAATGATCATAATTTGATCATGGGGGACTGCCCCACAATCACAACCAGGTAGAAAAAATCACCTCCTGCAGGTTGGCCAATCCTGTCGCACTACACATGACTGGGAAGGCAAGTTATGTCGCGTGACAGAAGAAGCCATTTTCCCAGAATCTGAAAAGAAAGCAGAACCAGCCCCAGCCCCCAAGCTAATGCCACAGCTCAACACCAAACCCTAGCACAACAAGGCAGGAAGCAAGGAAGGGGAGGGAAGCCACAAAGCATTAATATGCACATATCACATAATATCACACACAATGCACACACAAATGAATGAGAAGGATGTTGAACATGAATGAAAGTTTGACCCACTTTTTGAAAAACAAGTTTTAAACGTCCCCAGCGGAGTCGCCACTGAATGTACGCTCGCCGAAATTTAGAAAAAGGTTTTTGGGAGTCTCCACGCCATTTTAAAGGAAACATTGAAAACCTTTGAAAATAGAGAAAAGGGTTTGGGGGTCAGGTTACGTGTTGGGAAGAACTTGAGAGTTCACCCAACACGCCTCGTTCGCAAACGAGTCCTTCTATGTTCAACATCTAGAATCATTCAAACGTGTGTGCAAATGTGTGAGATAAGATATGTGATAAAATGCATATAAGTGCTTTGTTTTATTGCTCAACTGAGGAAATTACATCTTGTGAACCATTTACTATGGGAGGCCACATCCCAATTACAAATGATGATAAACAGATTACAACTGAAATGTGATTTCTGCAGAGTGGTAAGATGTGTTGCATGACACAGGACCTACCTAGCTAGTTGTGTCGCGTGACACAGGACTCAGCCTGGCAGGTTGTGTCGCGTGACACAGGTTGCCATCCAGTAGAAACCTTACAGAATTAAACACAAACGAACCAAGATCGATCCAGATCCAATTACAACAATAATAAACCTCAGAAAACAATGAATTAACTATGAATCGACCAAGGGGGTGTGGATATGGGGAGATCCACACTCCCTTGGCAAAAAAGCCACAATTATAATGAGATAAAACCATGAACATGAAATCAAGCCAAGCAAATGAATTAAACAGAGAGATGGCAATTGTGACTTGATAATCAGAGAAGATGGAGCTTGATTATCAAGTCAATGAACAGAGATTACAATGAATTGATTATGCAATGAGCAAATATGAGAGAGAGAAAGAGGAAGGGAGTTGTTACCCTTGTAGATCCATAATCACTACACCAAGTTAGGTGTAGTGACCTTCAAATCAGCTGCAAGATGTGGATTTGAGCACAGATGGAGTGCTGGCTTCAGATCTTCAATGTGTATGTGAGGATATGAGAGTAGATGGGTGAGGTGTGTATGAGAGATGAGAGAATTCAAGGGAATTGGTGTGGGTTGTGTATGTTTTAGGAGAGAGGGAAGCTTCTGGGTGTATTTTGGCAGAGTGACCTTAGGGAGCTGGAAAAGGATCCTAAGATGAGAGGGGGAGGGTCCTATTTATAGGCTGCTGATGAGGGCCAGTTGTGTCGCACGGCATAATGCTTCTGTTTTCCGTGGCTCATTTTGTCGCACGACTAGAAGAGCCACTTAACCGTTTTTTGGCATCCACAACTGATTCTGGAACATTTCGAGTTAATTCCCAATAAGTCCAAAACAATTAATTCCATGTAGGTCCTTTTGCATGGGAAAAATACTTAAAAGTACTTCCTTCGCAAGAAACTTATAAAAAGCTTCCAGAAGTCTCGGAATGGATCGGAAATTTATCAAAACGCCTCCTAGTACAATTTTATCATATTAAAATGCACCTATAAAGGGTCGCAAATTGGATTGGCGTAGTCACAGTGCCCCAATGAATACTCAAAATAAATTTAGAAGGGATAATTGTAGGTATTTGAAATTACCCGGATCGCGCGGGCTGCGTGCGAGCGGTTGTCTTTTGTGGTGTTTGGGACCTCGCTTTCAGGAAGGAGAGGAGTCACCACGCGGTTTTGTATTTTGAGCCCAAAAGTTGAAAATGGCTTGGAAAAAGTGTCGTTTTGTATTTTGAGCCCAAACTTTGGAAATGGCTTTGAAAAACTTGTCATTTTGTATTTTGAGCCCAAACTTTGGAAATGGTTTTTAGTACCAGAGATTGTTAGGTTCGGAGGTCACGTTACGTTTCGGGAAGAGTATGTTGAGATCACCCGAAATGCCTCATATGACGAGTCTTTCTACCTTTCTCGAAAGTGTGTGTGTGTGTGTGTGTGTGTGTTTGTATTTTGAAAATGGGGGCTTGAATGACAAGCTTAATCTTGATTTGAATGTCGAATGTTTATTTTATGATTCTTGGAAAAAGTGAGCGTTTGAATGACAAACGTCGGTTTTGGAGTTTTTTAGGAAAAAAGGTGCGAGTGACGAGATTGAATCTTTAGCTTAAGTGTCAAATGTTGACTTTTAAGAAAAGAGCGTTTGAATGTCAAACATCGGGTTTTGAGTTTAAAAATGATCGTTTGGATGCCAAACGTCACTTTTGAGCGTTTTGAAAGGGAGCTCGAATGGCGAACTCCGGCTTTGAACCGGGCATTACATTGTTAGCGATTTTATGGAAAAAAAGCATTAAATGAGATGTGATCAACGAATCGTTTTGTGACTCGGACTTTGATAAATAAATACTATCACAAGCCAAACGGCTCGGACTTGTAAATGACAGTATTTAAAATGCGGTATCGACGGAATCAAACGATCCGGACATTAAAGATGCGATCAACGAGCCAAACGGCTCGGACTTGTAAAGTTGCATAATTTAAATGACAATATCGACGGATCAAACGATCCGGACTTTGTAAATGACTATCAAGAACCAAACGGTTTGGACTGTAAAGTTGCGAATCGACGGATCAAACGATTCGGACCGTAAATGACATAAACGTAAAGAACGGGGCCGGAATGCCGTTTTAACCCGAGATTATTTCTCTTACGGAAGATAAGATGATATTGGGGTAAAACGTATCGGACCCCGTAGACGGCATTACGTCTAGATTTTAATGATTTTGATAGAAGCGGTTATAGCATTTGACGCGTAAATCGAGACGGAATGAGTGTTTAGGGAGAGAGAGTGTTACCTATGGCTAGGGGTTGACTCTTTTGGCTCATTTGACATATACGGGATACGGTTTAGTGTTTGAAAGGGTGTTTTGAGTTTGTTTGGTTCGTGTTTGTTTGAAAAATGAGGTTTTCACGCAAATCTAGACAAAATGGGGCTAGAGAGGGGATAGAACTGGTCTATGCCGTGGGCTTTTGTGAAAGTGATTAATATTTTTCCTCCTTTGAAATGTTTGACAGCCCTTGTATTTATAGGGTGAAATTGTAAAACATTTCGGATGGACTTTTCCTCAATTTGGGGAGGTTTTCTGGTATTTTGAAAAATTGGGGAACTTGTTGGCAATTCTGATTTTTCTGTAAAACAGTCCGTCCGGACTGTCACTCAATCTCAGGGGCATTTGGTATTTTCACCTTGAAATCTGATTGATGTTGATTGGAGGGCTTTGGCATGTGTGCCACGTGCCCCTGTGACTCACCTAGGCTAGGGTTTTCATCCCGTTATTCTCAATTTTGTCCATTTTTTGAATAACTGTCTGGAAAATGTCCGAAACGCCCCCAGAAAGTGCCGAAAAGTGCATTTTTCAGGAAAAGCTGTACTTTTATGTGTGATAATGTGTGTTGAGTACGCTTTGACATTGGGATGCACGGGGCAGTCCCGGGACATCTCATTGGCTTTAGAACGGGGAGTTTAACGGGTTCCGGTTAACCTGGAAAGGGCCAGTTAACGGATTTCTAGTTAACTTCTAACGGATTTTGACGATCCGAATTTGGTTACTTACAGTATTGTGAGTATCATAAGGACATCGGGCACAACACGGAAGAATGTATGAGTTTTAAGAGGATCATCCAAAAGTGGGTGAATGATGGAAGGTTGGATAGGTTTGTGAAGGGAGATCGACCTACAAGAGGTGTGCCAGAGCCAAGACAACCTAGATTAACTTTGGGGGTAATTGCTGAGGAGACAAGCAACACTGCCCTCAAGCACAAGATCTTCTAGTTAAGCAAAGCTCTTTATGTGCCTCCCAGGAACTGTGTTCAAGAGGAGGTAATCAATTTCTATCCCTACAAGCTCGATTCCAGCATGGCTGCAAGGGAGCAGATTTTTGTGATTCTAGGGCTCATTGATTACTACACGTCTAGTAGAATCTTGGTCGACACGGGGGCCTGCAAGGACGTTCTCTATTATAAAACCTTCCTAGACATGAGATTTACAGACGCCAGGTTGTCGACATACTCAGGACGACTAGAGGGTTGATGCCAAAGGACAGATAGAATTGGAGGTCGACATCGGACATCATCCCTTAAGGATAACAACTAAGGTAACATTTATAGTCATTGATGTTATAAGTGATTACCATGCTATACTGGGTATACTTGGGTAGGCCTCTATAGGTATGGTGCCTTCAATTCCCCATCAAAGGGTCAAGTTTCCCACCATGTTGGGAGTTGGGTGCGTCTTAAGCACGGCTAGTGAGTATCTGGATCACGTGCTTCGATCCAAGAAGAAGAGGGAGTGGGAAATTGACACTCCAGAGGCGAGCTGGAAGTTCTCAAAGTCTATTACCACTACTTCCAGATTATCCACGATCCATTGTATAGAGGAGGCGACCTATCCCTCACATGGCCACGTCATGACTGATCCGACATGTCCCTCTAAAAACACTTGGGTCACAACAGATACAGTTTTGGTCGACCAGGTCATCATTGGCAACCTATGCATCCAAATCAACCAAAACTTAGGGGCCTACAACGGGGAAATAGCTACTGAACTAGATGACATGATCAAAGAGGAAGCTCCACACTTGGGAGCTGAGGAAAGAAAAAGGGTTAGAGAGATCATCATTGAAACTCTGAAGTTTAGATATAGCCCAAAACTGGAACCAGTGGATGAGTTGGAAAATATAGAAGTCAATTTATCTTACCCCGAGAAAAAAAATATAATAGGAAGACAATTGTCATCGAAAGAAAGGGTGGAAATAGTCGACCGATTGAAGGAAAGTACTGATCTCTTTGCTTGGATAGTAGAGGACATGAGGAGAGTCAAAGAAGAGGTCGTTGTGCATCGCTTGGAGGTCAACCTCACCGTTAAATTCAAAAGCCAAAGACTAAGGGTTTTTGCTACAGACAAAGAAATGGCCATCAAACAAGAGGTAAATAAACTCCTTAGTGCAGGTATAGTAAAGGAGGTGTCCTACACTACTTATCTAGCAAATGTAGTGATGGTCAAGAAGGCCAATGGGAAGTGGAGAATATGTGTCGACTTCACTGATCTAAATGTAGCATGCCCAAAAGACAGTTACCGACTTCCACGGATAGACAAGTTGGTCGACTCAATTGCTGGGCACTCTACCCTCAGTTTCCTCGACGCCTATTCAGGATACCTTCGGATCAGAATGCACGAGGACAACATTGAAAATATAGTCTTCCAAGCTGCTAGAGGTATATATTGTTACACCAAGATGCCATTCAAGCTCAAGAATGCTGGAGCTACCTATCAGAGGATGGTGAATAGAGTCTTTACTAGTCAGATTGGCTAAAATATGGAGGCCTACATCGACGACATGGTCTTCAAAACCAAGACTAGTCGTCATATGGTCGACCTAAGGGAAACGTTCGCCAATCTATGAGCAAATGATATGAAGCTAAATCCGAGCAAGTGTGTATTTGGGGTAGCTGTAGGCAAGTTTCTGGGGTTCATGGTATCACAAAGAGGCATTGAAGCTAATCATAAAGGCCTTGGTAAAGATGCAAGGGCCTACGTGCATCAAGGAGGTACAACGATTGAATGTTAGGGTTGCAGCTTTAGGTCGCTTCATAGTGAAATTACCTGATTCGGGGGCTGGACAGCATTTCGTTTTTGAAAATGTAGAGTCGCTACGCCATTTTGATTATGCCCAAAACATCGAAAAAGGCTTTTTTGTTGTGTGATGAGATTTTTGAGTTCGGAGGTCAGGTTATGCCTCGGGAAGAGATTTTTGTGCTCACCCGAGTCGCCTCATTTTCATGAGTTTTTCTGTACCTTTTCGTTGAAAGTTGTGTGTGTGTGCTTTTAAATAAAATGCATTTGAAAATAAATAATGAAAGGACAGTGCAGGAAATATTAACAAACCGCTATCACCGTTAGACCTCCATAGTGCAATTGGAATGTCTTGTGGGACGGACGATTTGGTTCTACGTATATTGTAAATAAAGACTACATTGTAAACAATATATTTAAATCAATAATGTATTTAAAGGCTTAAAATTTAAAGCATTATTTAGTGTGCGGAAGGAGATCTCACCAATGTTGGTTACGTTCTATCTTCCTAGAGTTTGTAGGAGGAATGTGTTTGGTTGAGGGTGTTTAAAGAGGAGTGAAATTCTGCACTCACTTGGGTAGAACCTCCCCTAATTAACTCTCATATCACCCTCGGGGAGTCTAAAGAGGAAAGAAGTTTTGCCCTCACTTATAGCAAAATCTTCCCTAGTTAGCTCTCGTTCACACTCGCTAGACTCACGGATTTTGACCATTTTGAGCCATTTGTTGGGTGTTTGGAGTTTGGTGAGTGGGTGTAGGTTGATTGGGGATGCATAGGGTTTATAGGACATCGGGAGGTTGATCAGGACGGACTGGGATGGACCGAGATTTCCTCGAGATGGCTCGGGAGGCCTCGGGATGCCTTGGATTAGTTGGAAACTGCTCTGGATCGAAAGGAAAAGGTTGGAAAGGTTTTTGTTGATGAGAAATGAGCTGGGGGAGGCCAGTATTTATAGGGACTGAAAATGTGTAAATTTGTCCGTACGGACAGACCATAATTACATATGTGTCCGTACGGACTTCCCATTAATCAATCCTTTCCTGTCAATTATTGGATTTGGGGGATTTTTGGCATGTTAACAAGGTTGTCCTTACGGACATACCATGCTTTTTTCATATGTGTCCATATAGACTAGGCAGTGATTTGACAGATTTTTGACTTTTTGTCATTCCTGCAACGTCCTTGAATGTCCTTTTATGCCTGAAAGGTCCTCCCTTAGTTTTCCTGGTCAGTTTGGACCTTTTGGACGTTTACGAGTCTTTGAGATCATGAATAAATGAATCCTCGATATTTTTTGTATGCTCGGATGGAGAGCGGTCCGGATTGGGGTACTTACAGAAGCCCCTCGGTGACGTTACTTTCGAAGGAAGTAGGTTCGTCGATAAAAATAGAATCCCGATCTGGACTGCTCGTCGGGAGAAAGAGGTGACTGCGTTGGTCGGATGGCTGGTCCCTTTGGTAGGATTCCTACGTATCTCGAGTGGGAATCAAGCCTGATCATAGTTCGTATGTGAGGGCGATTTGAAGGGTCCTCGATCGGTGGGGAACTACTTGTAGGCATTTGTCCTGAGTTGAGACTATTCTGAGGCATCTCGACCTGAGTATGAGACTGTTTGAAGGCATCTAAACCTAAGTGGGATTTGTTTTATGTCGGGCTTACAATGATGGCCGGGATTTGTTTTGTGTCGGTCTTACGATGGTGGTCGGGGATAGATTCGGGCTTACGATGGCTGCCGGAATAGATTCGAGCTTACGATGGCTACCGGGGATAGATTCGAGCTTACGATGGCTGCCGGGGATAGATGTTGTTTTACTGGCTTACAATGATGGCCAGTAAAGAAGTTGTTGTACGGGCTTACAATGATGACCGGTGTAGAAGTTATTGTACGTGCTTACAATGACTGCCGGTGAAGAAGTTGTTGTACGGGCTTACAATGACGGCTGGTGAAGAAGTTGTTGTACTGGCTTACAATGACTTCCGGTGAAGAAGTTGTTCTACGGGCTTACAATGACTGCCGGTTAAATTATGTCTGCTGAGAAAAAGGGTGTTCGGGCTTATACTGATGGCCGAGAGCATTTTGCCACTTAGTTGGGGCGAGATACGAGCTTATTATGATGGCCGGGGATAGATTTTATTTGTTAGGGACCAAAGTGCATGAATTCTGCAGGAAATGGCTTTTAGATAGCCAAGGGCAAAGATTGTAAGGACAAGGAGGTCAATTGACTGGGCTTGCAAGGAGGAAGCTGAGGATGCCTCAGGTGCTAGCTAGGGAGAGGCGGGCTGGTTCGTCATGCCCTCGGGATATCCTAGTGCCTGGGCCGGACTTCACATATGTCCGCAGGGACACATCGGGTGTCGGTGCCCATCCCGGAGCAGGTTCCTACCGCTTACCGAGTTGATCCAGATGCTTCAGTGAGTGGTTACTCTTTTATTTTGTCATCTTGTTTCCTCTTTTGTTTATCTCTTTTTGTGAGCATTTTTTTGTTTTTTTTTGTGCAGGTCTCGGGGCAGACCGTAGATTCGATCTCTCGCCGGTATTTGGGGCTGAGGGCTTTTACAAAGAAGCTTTTAAGGGGGATATCCTGTGGGACATCGAGGAGTGCAGTGGCTCATGAGCCAATGCCTTTGAGGAAATTGGTGGATATCCCTTCTTCAAGGGTGGACATGGATCCACAGCCCGCTCCTCAGCCTGATATGCCGACTCGGGGGTGGTACAGCTATGATGCGGGAACTTTTGCGAAGGGCTTAGGGGCGCAATCGTATCACCAGTTCTTTCCTCTGTCTGTGCACAGGGTGAGGGTTCATCCTCCTTTCCCTTCTTTGATCCTTTCTCTGGCCTTACCCCTGCGTACTACATGGAGTATTCGATTGAGGAGGGGGCTGAGTTCTCTGATGACGATGAGGTGGCTGTCAGAGGTGTTGTGACACAAGGGTCTCCATCAGGCGGTGCTGATGATGACTCGGAGTAGGATTCCTCTTCTTTTTTTTCTTCTTTTTTTGGCATTGTAGAATAGAAAATAGCAAAAGATTTGTATTTATGCACAATGTATTTTACTATGTAACGTAATGAACTCTTCATTTGCAATTCCATGGGGATTGGCCTATGAGTTATTTCTACTCTTTTTTTGTGCATGTCGCATGAGCTTGGAATGCTTTTATTTAGTATATGGGGGCTGGAAACAACTTTGGCAGGTTTTTTGAGAAGTCGGGTGCAAAATCCCGCTGCGGGCAGAAACTGTTTGTTGCTGCAGATTTTTTTTAGCTGGGGGAGCAATGTGGTCAATACGGATCACTCTTGCATGCAAAGAGGTCCGTACATACTCTTGTAGCTTTGTAGAAGGGGGATAAAGCTAGTAGTGAATCTGGATTTTCTTATCCTCTTCATTTCTAAACAACAGCCATACGATTCTTCTTCTTATTTTTGCAAGAAAAACTCCATTGGAGGCATGGATTCGACGTTTGTCCCGAGAAATTTCCGAAGGCTTTCAAAGGAGAGGCAGGTGAACTTCCTCGAGCGTCTTAAGATGTGGATGAGGCACCACATGAAGCATAACAAACGAGCTTTTGAGGCAAGATTCAAAATTAAGTCCTTTTGGTCTCTTAAAGAGTTATCTCCTGATTGGGAGTTTTTGCGGGCGGCCGCGAGATTCTGGGACACTAGGAGGCACGTGTACAGCTTCTCTTATAATGAGATTGCGCCTACTTTTGAGGATTTCCGAGCTTTACTTGGAGGGCCAGAGGTGGAGGCTATCTCTCTTCCTTTGGTCACAAGTGCGACTGTAAGCGCAAAACTAGCGCTCTTTTTTCGGGTTCCTTTAGAGGACGTACAAGGTATGATACTCGAATCTGGGCACATTGATATTTCTGAACTACCTGATAGATTCATGAGTGATGATGGGAGTGACGTCTCATGGGACGTGTTTGCTTTGTGCGCAATTGCCACTCTTTTTATGTTTAGCTCCCTCGGGATATGCCATAATGCTCTGCTAGATGTGGTGGGCCATTGCCGAGCGGGCGAGGATATCGTTCCTTTGGTTATGGGGGAAACCTTCCATGGTATAGATTGCTTGGTGATGGGGGACAGGTTTATGCATGGGGGAAGCCCAACTTTGCTCATTTTATGGTTGCAAGAGAGGCTTCCAGCTATGCATGTATCTCTGACATCCTTCAGTCCATGGACGTTTGCTCAGCGGCCTCTTATCTTGGATATGGATCAGTCTGCTTGGGAGAGGTGGATGACTCGACTTGGCATGCATCACATCCATTGGTGGGTTCCTCATTAGAGGATTGAGACTAGGAGGGCCTTTCAGGAAGTTTCTTATGTTGTCAGGGTTCCAGGGTTGTCTCAGTCTTCTTTCTACATCCCGTCCCTTATTTCCAGGCAGTTTGGGATGAGGCAGGAGCCTTTGCTGGGCTAGAGCGACATTTCCACCATGGAGGTCGCTTCTTTCTCTATGACAGACCCATATGCTTTCCTTTTCTTTCTGAGGATATGGAAGTATTCCGCCTTCCCTCCTGGAGTACTTTTCAGATGAAGGGAGAGTACCGTTTTGACTACCGAGTACTTGGACTTGTATGAGCAGCATCTCGGGCAGACTCATGTGATTCTGGGGAGCAGGCGCAAGGCAATTCTGGGGCAAGATTTTCATTTCAGCTAAAACCTTAGGAGTGCGGAAGCTTGGGCTAACCCTCAGGATGTCACAGGGGATGCCTTGTTTGAATATGAGACAAGAGATGACAGATTGGCGGAGAGAGGTCCCCTTTTGCAGACTCGCAGGGAAGAGATCCGAGCCAAGGCACAGACGAACGAAACTCTGAGAGCGACTGGATTGCTTGACCCGAGAGGGAGGATTCCTGATCTCGGAATGAGGGAGACAGAGCTAACTCACGTGGAATGAAGGAAGACTCGATGGGGACGAGGGAAGAAAGGGAAGAATGGCAAAGGGACAAGCGGGAGTGGCGCAGAATGACCTTCTGAAACTCTAATTATCCAATCATTGTCATTGCAGACACATTAATTGTTAAACGTTTTAAGTTGTCTTTTAGCATGTAGTGAGTTTGAGAGTAGACCGTTCTTGAACTCATCAAGAAGTGTTTTAACTGTAATGATTTGTGATTTACTTTTAGAGTTTTATCGAGACACAAATTTTTGCTTGCATCTCCTTTTGAGCCTTGATGCCGCTAACTCTTGGAGTTTTGTTTATTTTTAGATCGGACCAATGAAGGTTGCCTACGTTCCCCTCTCATAAATAGATTGAGGGGCTCATGTCTCCGTAGTTTGACACTTTTGTGAGTGAAGGGGAGACGGAAAAGGGGGAGAATGGTTCAACCCTGATTTTTGCCTAGACTGCCCTTTTAGGGTTTTCAATCTAGCTGGGTATGTTTTTCAACACCTTTGCATTTTATTTTATTTTTTAGAATGTAGAGGGGGGAGAAGAAGACTCGATATTCTTTAGGCAAAATATTGGCGGAGCTTGCTTTCGTTGACTTTGTTTACGAAGGGATTCCCATCTAGATCTGTCAGTTTCATTACACCTCCGGAGAAGATTTTCTGAACCACGAACGGGCCGATCCATGTTGGTTCCCATTTTCCAAGCGGGTTGATTCGAGTGGGAGGCTTTTCCTTAAGCACCAGGTCGCCTTCTCTGATATCTCGAGACTTCATCTTCTTGTCGAAAGCTCTGGCCATCCGAGCCTGATAGGCTCGAATGTGTTCCATGGCCTTTAGTAGACGGTCATCCAGTATGGCTAATTCGTCGTGCCGGCTTCAGAGCTATTCCACTTCGTTGTCTTCGTTTTCCAATAGCACTCGGAGTGATGGAATTTCCAACTCTATGTGCAATACTGCTTCCATTTCGTAGGTAAGGCAAATGGGGTTTCTTCCATGGTAGTCCTGACTGATGTTCGATAGCCCCAAAGTGCCAGATGCAGCTTCTTAGGACAATCTCGTCCTCGTACTATCATTTTTCTGATGATCCTTTCGAGGGTTTTGTTTGCTGCTTCCACGGTGCCATTGGTTTGTGGCCTGTAAGGAGAGGACTTATGGCGGGTGATCTTGAATTCGACCAACAATCTATCGCAGTCTCCCTCGAAGTGAGATCTGTTGTCTGATATGACTTCATTTGGGATGCCGTATTGACATATGATGTTTTCTTGGAAGAACTGGGTGTCCTTCTTGGAAGTCAACACCTTGTAGGACTTGGTTTTGATCCCTTTTGTGAAGTAGTCGATGGCTACCAAGACGAACTCGTGGCTGTTACTGCCGGATGGAGTGATCTTCCCAATGACGTCGATTCCCCAAGTGGTAAAAGGCCAGGGAGTGGTCATGCAATAGAGATCATGAGGAGGAAGGTGGTTAAGGTTGGAGAATCGCTGGCACTTATCACAGCTTCTGACAAAGTGGATGCAGTCTGCTTTCATGGAGATCCAGTAGTAGCCCATTCAAAGAATGATCTGCATCAGGGCTCGAGAATTCATGTGGGGACCGCAAGCCCCATTGTGGACTTCGTTCATGAGCTTGACCTGTGGACTTCGTTCATGAGCTTGACCGCCTTTTCATTGCTGATGCACCGGAGGAGCAGTCCTTGGTAGCGCTTTTTGTATAGCATATCCCCCAGGATGACAAAATGAGAGGCAAGGCACTTTAGGGCCATAATGCTCTTGGCTTTGATTCCTTCTTTGTATTTTCCTTCCTCACTTATGAAAGAGGTTTCTTCGCTTTTAAGGTACTGGTAGATTTGGTTGTACCACGGCTCATTGATTAGCTCGGATTTTGCCTTGATTTCACAGCAGTAGGCAGGAATTCTTCCTTCCTACTTTGAATGGCTTTACCGACTTCCCATTGGGGATCTCTACGAGTGAAGCCAAGGTGGCTAGAGCGTCTGCAAACCAATTCCGGTCTCTTAGCAAGTAGTGAAAGGTGACCTCCATGAATTACGTGATAAGGTCTTCCATGCACGCATGGTATTTTTGTAAACCCGGGTCTATCGTTTTCCACTTGTTGGAAACTTTATTGATGATCAAGGGTGAGTCCCCATAGACCTCTAACCCTCGAACGTTCCTTTCGAGGGCGGCCTCTAAATCGGCAGCGCATGCTTCGTATTCGGCGGCATTATTGGTTACCTCAAAGTTTAGCTTTATGGCTATTTGGGTGTGCTCGTCTTTTAGGTCTACCAAGAGCATTCCAATTCCATTACCCCTTTTGTTGGCTGCTCCATCGAAGAAGAGTTGCCATCGATTTTCATCCTTCAAGCGTGAAGATTCCTCGTCCGGAAATTGTGGTTCGGGACCTTTGGCTTCATCACTTGGGAAGTCGGCCAACTGTTCAGCCATTACTCATCCTTTGATCGACTTCTGGGTCACGTACTTGATGTCAAACTCTGCCAAGAATAAGGACCATTTGGCTAGTCTCATTGACAGTGAAGGTTTGTCGAAGAGGTATTTAAGCGGATCCATCTTGGAGACCAGGTGCACTGTGTGCAATTGCATGTAGTGTCGTAATATTCCGATAACTCATACTAGAGTTGCGCAGGTAAAACCGTACTCCCGTTGATCATGAATCACTGTTAGGAAAGAAAGGTGAAATACCTTTTGCTAAGAATCAGATATAAAGTTCTGCGAGTGAAAGAAGATCTTCAAGCAAACCTTCTCTCCTTTGTGAGCTCGGGAAAGCAGGTGAACAAATCCGCATTCTTCTTTGAGTAGGACGGGACTGGTTCCAAAAGGAGTGGATCAAGGTCCTATAATATGGGACATTCCATTTCTTCCTCCTTCTGAGGCATTTGAGAAATCGACTAGTCTCAGCGCATGAACAAGTGCTTTCCCTATGAGGTCAATACCGTAGTAGTGATCCGGGTCAAATAGACGCGAAGAGAGAGGACGATAGGCACATTATTGGCTTTCCTCACAATAAGAAGAAGATCAAGTTTCCTGCGATATGCGAATTCCGAAGAGAGAATAGATTCAAGATAGCTTCCCTGAGAACTCAATTTGAGTCAATCTTTTAGGAGATCTTCAAGTTCGGTAAAGAAGGCAGACGCTACTCTTAGCTCAGAATGCGGTCTAGTAGAAGACTTCAGTCCCCCCCTTTCTTCTGCCAATAATTTAATAAGAAAGAGAGAGTGGGTGGTACCCTTGGCTACCACAATCCTTTGTGCCAGCTCATCTATGAATGGTTCTGAATGGAGCTCAAATGGATGGAAGACCATCTCGGTTTACCTCCTTTCTCCTTATTTTTTGAGAGTGTGCCCTATCTACCCGATGCCCGTGATAGGGAAGTAGCAACAATAGCTTTCTGCTCACCTACCCGGACTAGTCACAGGAATAGCTTCCCTTCCCCTGTCCCTCTTGGCTTGGTCTAAATTGGAGACTTTGCTGATAGGTGCGACATCCACTTTTCCAATTTCAAGAGACCTCGCCAAAGGGAAAGAGTCTTTGATCACTTTGCTGCTATGTCGAAGCCAAATAAATGAAAATGGAATCGATCTTCGGGCGTAAATCACTTTTGATACTTTTCACTATAGGCTGACATAAAAGTTTCACGACAGAAAGAAGACTTAGGAAGGGAAATAGCAAAGTGTACTTTTCCATCTGGGTTGAAAGGCAAACGATTGAAAGAAGTTGCTTTCCAGTGGCTTCTCTTCCCTCGTGATTCTAGTTTACGCACCCGCTTCGATTCCGAAGATCTTTCTTTCACACTTGTCGTTGTGCCGGCTTTGATCTCCTCCGAGAGCCTTTTCGGTATCGAGCTGTCGTCTAATTGGTCTTGGTTGCTTTAGCACCAAGGGGACTTCCTACTCTCTTTGCGGATTTCTTTCTTCTTGCTTGTTGGTAGCTCCTTTCCCTCTGAGTGAATCAGCTCACTTACTCTGTCGACGGCCTGTCCTAACCGCCATGTCCTCGTGCAAAGAGCCATTGCTCAAGTTCTTCCTTGTCCATCTATTGTCCATATATTACTATCTCTCCGTGGTCTAGCAATGAGAAAGAACAATGTGCGGTCGGTTAACCAAGAGTAAGCTGAGATTGGTAGAGATGGCCTTAGCTTCGGCTTTGCCTCGACTTTCAACGGCAGAGTCATTCCATTCTTAAAATACCATATTGAATCCATCTCCTAGTATGGCTGGTATGGCTACCACTTCTAAGTAAATACGAGTAGACACTAACGGAAAATCCTTGTCGAGAGAAGGTCCTAAAAGAAAGCCATACGAAGGCTGTCTTTCAAGGACCGCCATTGATGAAAGTAGAGAAATGCATGGCGCTACTATATGTCGATCGGAGGATCTCGTGACATTACTTTACATGGATGGGCTTTTCCTTTTCTTTTTCTAGAGAGATTGGGGATGAGACTTGATCAGCTGAATTTCGAGGAGAATAAGGAAAAGAGTCAAGCTTTAGCGAGGGAAAGGACTGAGTTCCAACTAAGGAAAAGTATGAAATACGATTTCTTAAACGATTGAATCGCCAGAAATTCATCCAGACATAGATAGCAAAGGTGGTCTTCCTTGATGAAGAAATGGTAGAAAGATCCTGAGAGTAGGCCGGTAGAAGACTAGGCTCTCTCTTTCAGAAGAGGAAGGTTGCCCCTATTTTCACATTCTTCCATGCAAGCAAGTTCATGATCCACTTCGTGGATCATTCCCTCTAGGAAGGAAGTCTGTACTCTCCGTTCCTGATCCACTTCGTGTCTCACTCACTCCCCTTCGCCTGATATGGGAAGTTACCCTTCAGGGCTCTTCCCACTCTAGGAAGTATCAAAGTTGTGAGGCTCAAAACTTCCGTTTTTACCCTCTCATGTATGCTAGCCTATATGAAAAGGGTCCCCTTCGGGGCTTTTCCTTCTATGGGAAGGTACCCTTCGGGCCTTCGTGGATTCCTCGGTCTAGGAACCGCATCCCCTTCTCGGGGCTTCTCATCACAAGTTTAAAAGTTAAAGTTGAAGATTTCATCACGTTTCGCAAGTTGGGTTCCCTTCTAATTGTGGGCAAGGATGAGCCTCAACTCAACAACTAATTTGAAAAAGTCCATTTACTTAACATTTTTGATGTTGAAATGTCACATTTTTCCTATTTTTAGGAAGAGAATCTATGTAACTCCTATAATCAAAGACACCATTTCATTACTCCTTCCGGTTATGGAAAGAGATTTCTTCTAGTCAAAATATATAAAAATTATACATGGCTCATATTACAGTCTTATATTACAGTTTTCTAAAATTCACTTTCATTTTAATCCAATTTTAATCTTTTAGATGACAATACAAGGAAAATCCCCAAGCCACGTGTCAACCCAAAATTGGATAGTTTCGCCGTTATCAACCCTCCACTTCATTCCTCTCTTCAAAAGATCATTACCTTTAGTAAGACTCCGCCAAGTGTAGGAGGAGTTCTTTTTAACAGGACTCCACAGATTCCTATTACCATTCAAGTACTTGATAGCTAACAACTGCCCCCAGAGACTCTGCTGATGAGTCAACGTACACTGCCCAAGCTTGGCAAGCAAAGCATGATTGACATCTGTTATCTTCCGCAAACCCAACCCACCATTAGTCCAATAATCACCGTATCCCACGGAATCAAGTGCATCTTCTTCTGCTTCGCAGTACTACCCAACCAAAGCTCTTGTTACAGCGATCTATAGCCTCACAGATCCCCTCAGGAATTTGAGTAGTCTGCTTTGTATACGAAGGAATGGTAGAAGTAACCGATTGAACAAGAACAGCCCTACCTGCCAATGAAAGATAGGCTGCTTTCCAGTTGGGTAATCTCCTCTAAGATGTTCTTATAAGTGTCCTTATATGTCCCGGCATAGTAGTCATAATAGCAAGCCGCTTCTGCATTCACTGAGACCAGCCTATCTCCACGCCCTCTTAGATCAGTCCTCTATCTCCTCGGGTAAGAAAAGCGCTTTTTAGCTCATCAGAATGCTTTGGCTTGCTTTCAATACCATTCCATCTAGGTGAAGAAAGGCGCTAGTGGATCATATCGACCATCCAATCATCAGAAAGAAGAGGGGAAGCCTTCCACTCACCCACACAGGGATAGTAAATAAGTCAACTACAGAATGAAGGTTGTAAGACCCTAACCAATCACCGTGAGATGAAGTCTACAAAATAACAAAAATCTCATAACATAAATAGGCGGTCTTTTCCTTCCCTTTTCGCTGTGATTCATGATTGGGAGTGGAGACTGGATTCACTAGACCAGGTGGACCTCAACTCTGCCCTATCTTTATTACGGGTCCGCTTTTCTCTTTAAAAAGTGTTCTTTGTCTACTAACGGGAGCTGTCAGCTAAAGCAGCGTAGTAGATAAAGGTCGTGCCAAGCATCAAGGTTGGAGAAGGTGATCAGTAAATGGTACTTCGACATTAGTTGTTACCAATGAGGAAGCCTGTCCACATAGAAAGAGCTTTCTTTCTTCAATCGTTCAGATCAGGACAAGTCGCTTGGGTCCGAGTTCATACTTTTCTTCCATTTCAAATGAAACTCTTCCGTTCCAGCTCCTATATCTCTGTCAGTGATTTCCCCTCTGCTGGTGGAGCTTCTACTAAGGAGGGTGGTGATCACTCGAAAGAGAATGTCCCTAATGGCTACAAGCATCAGGGTTCCAAGCATAAACAAGCATTTCTTTCTAAGGCTAAAAAGAAAGCGAAGTCAGTTTATTCTTTATATGATCAGATCCACTTCAGTGATCAATATCAAGGATGGGTTAGACAAGGAGGACAGTGATGATAGAGTGGATCTTCATGAGGCAGTGGGTAAAGCATCCAAATCTCTGAATGAGGTCAAGGATTCTTTCGATCCTACTCAAGTTATATCTTATAGGCCAGTTGATCCCACTTCTATGTATGGGTGAATTGTTAACTCAAAAACCTAAAGGTCCTAACAGCTCTGAGCCTAGCTCCTTGGATCATAAGGAGACTTATGAGAATGTTCATCAGGAGAAGGAGAATTTGACTAGTCCCAATCCTTTTGCACTCCTTGCATAGGGTAGGATAGGATAATGATGAAGACAGCCATCCTCAGGATGAGCTAGCTAGTGAAGAATTGCAGCAGGCTACTGAGGAAAAAAATCCTCAACATCAGTCCTCTCCTCCAGATAGCTCCACTCCTCAAGTTACTAATGAGATTTCATCTTCAGAGATGGAGGTTAGTGCCGTCCTCGAACGCTAAGCTAACTCCCTATGTTGATTCCTTCTGTTGTGCCTGCCGATTCGATTACGCCTGCTTATGTGGCATCGGCTTCTTGGAAGTGGACCGAACATTAGTTGAATATCTGCCAGGCTATAGCCGACAAAGGACTAATTGCCCAGCAACAAGAGGACCATAGACCGAATAAAGGAGATATATGCCAGCTCGAGTGCAAGCTACAATTCCAGTTGTTCCGACTATCGGCTACCTCTATTACTACCAGAAGTTGAAGGGCATACTCTAATCCAATGATCAAAGCTGACGAGATTGCTTTCATGACTAGCTGAATTGACATGGCGAGTGCTTATTCATAAATCGATTCATCCACTTCAGAAAAGGATCTTCAAGATCTTTCATCATCCCAAAAGACTAAGCCAGGTAAGGCTTTCCAAGAGGCTGCTGCTTCAGTGCACGCATTCGCCACTCGTATTGGGGAGAAAGCAGATCTCCTATGGAAAGAAAGTCAGTCCTCTCTATTCTCGAGTGAGTGAAAGTGAAACTAGTGCGACTTACTTTATATAAGGGATAGGCTGTTGAAGAGTAGCTCGATCACAGAGAGAGGAAGTGTACCGATTCGAAAGAAGTTAAGTCTACCTACGTCGACATGAATTTAGGTTTTTCTCACTATCAACATCATTAGCCCGCAATGAATTCCATACTCAATCAAGTTAGGCTCCGTATGAGTGAAGTGAGGCTTGGTCCTCCGGTCAAGATAGAGATTCGGATTGACTTCTAAGCATTGGGGGCTGCTCTACTTTGCTTCTAAAGATGAATCCTATCCTCGTTCTGGAACTAGCTTTTACTTTACACCGGTGTGAGACCCTCCTTTTCTTTTCCTTGTGCGAACCATTTCCAGGACTGGACTCAATTTTCTAAAACCAGTGAAGATATTTGCAATTCTCTTCTCAATGTCGTGCCAGCTGAGGGAATAGTTTACAGGAAAGTTACATTTGCTGTGGAACCATTCGAGGCTGGTCAAGATCAATAGGAAAAGTGACTTTGAAAGCCTTCCAATTGGAGTTCCCTTTGTAAGCCCTGCTCTCGAAAAGTTCCCTGCCGAGCTTGTTGAAGTTTTAGAAACCACTTTGCTCTGCTTGCGGTCCATTCCCTTCATTTTTGAGGAGGGGTGGTGAGACAGAGCAGAGCTGGAAATGACTTTGCTCTGCTAGGAACATTTCATCGGAGGTAAAACCGTACTCCCGTTGATCATGAATCACTGTTAAGGGAAAGCTGAGTAGTTGAGCTCGCTACCTTGGAACTTTTGACTCATGAAGTAGATGGCGTTCTCGATTCTTGACTCTTTGTTTTCTTGGCCCAGCATGGCTCCAACTGTAGTGTCGGTCACAGTCAGGTACAGTAAGAGTGGCTTTTCTTTGTGGGCAAGACAGAGGATCAGAGGATTCACAAGGTACGCCTTTATTTTCTCGAAGGCGTCTTGACACTCCGGATTCCACTCGATGTCCGCATTCTTTTTCATTAGCCGAAAGATAGGCTCGCACATGGAAGTCTGATGATTCACGAAGCCGCTGATATATTGCAGGCGGCCCATGAAGCTTTTAACTTCCGTTTGGGTTTGTGGTGGTCTCATTTTGATTATGGCTTTTATCTTTTGGGGATCAGCCTAGATGCCTCATTCTGTGACCATGTATCCCAATACTTTGCCTCAGATAACTCCAAATTTGCATTTGGCAGGGTTCAACCTCATTGAATGCTCTCGAAGACGATCGAAGAACTTCCTCAAGTTGATGAGGTGTTGTCCGTCTGATCCTTTTGAGTGAATGATCATGTCGTCGACATACACCTCGATCTCTTTATGGATCATGTCGTGAAAAAGTGCTGTCACTGCCGTTGGCAGGCAGCCCCAGCGTTCTTTAATCCGAACGGCATTATTGTGTAGCAGTAGGTTCCCCATGGGGTGGTAAAGGCGGTTTTCTCTTGGTCTTCTTCGGCCATCTTGATCTGATTGTAGCCGGCAAAACCGTCCACGAAGGACTTAACCACGAAATTGGCCGTAGTGTCGACCAACATGTCTATGTTCGGTAGTGGAAAGTCGTCCTTTAGACTCGCTTTGTTGAGATCTCGGAAATCCATGTAACAACGCACTTTCCCATTAGCCTTGGTGGTGACTATGTTGGAAAGCCCAGTCGGGTATTCGATCACCCTTATGAAGCCAACGCAGAGCATATTTTTTATTTCTTCTTAGACTTACAAAGACCATTCTGGCTTGATCTGGCATAGTTTCAGCTTGACGGGCTTTGCCTAGGGATTCATAGGAATCCGGTGTTCTACTATAGCGGGATCTAGGCCGGGCATGTCTTGGTAGGACCAAGCAAACACGTCCACAAATTCTCTAAGCAGGGCAGTCAATGCTTCTCGCTCGGAGCCAGTGAAGAAACCTCCAATTTGCGTCTCTTTAGGCTCTTCAGCAGTCCCCAAATTCATTGTGGTTAAAACCTCCTCGACAGCTTGGGCCCGGTTTTCCTCTCATTTGTTAACATGCTTAAATATTTGTTTAATGTATTGTTTATTTAATGTGTCTGCGTCTTTATCAAGTGAATCATTATTAACTATTTTTTATTTGCTAGTTAATTTATCATTTTAATGATGCAATGAGGGGATACTCAGAAAGGTCAAATTTTTCATTTAAAGCGTAGGGGAATACATTGTTGGCTATGAACTCATAATCTTCCGGCATAAGGCCGTCAGATGACTCGAGAGACTCAAATTCAAATACAACAGACTCCAAGCTAGACTCTAGGAGATGAGAGGTTAGACCAAGCTTTTCAATCATTTCCTCCTTGCTGGTTGTAGGTTTGGAGAAGGTGGCCCAGTTCTTTAATGGCATTGTTTATGGGCTTGAGAGGGTGTGAGGGTCGAAAGGCATTGCGCTGTTGTTCCCAATCATGGCTACCATAGAGTTATCAGAAACAAAATCGATTAAGTCTGGCATTTTGGTTTCTTCGCTGAAGAGTTGCTATAGCAAAGGCTCATCCCAGGCATCTTCTTCGGAGTCTTCTTTTCTTTCTTTCGGCATTTCCAGCTCGAACACGAATTCGTCCCGTTTGGCAAGGGTAATGACAGAAATTTTCTCAAACTCTTTTACCAAAGCGGGGGTTTCCACGAACCAAAATTCATTGTTAATAGTGGTGGTTGTGGGTCCCGACAGGGTTGGTGCATTGAGAAATGATCTCCTGACGGGGTTTGGCTTGAGGCCTCTGAACTTCTGAAGGTTTTGTTGGAGCTTCTCCCATTTGTCCATTGTTGCCAACCAGCCTTGTCTTGCGTTGATGATCTATGTCTTCTTCTCTATGTATTCATTCAAGTCACGGGTTTTCTTTGTAAAGTACCGGGCTGTGTCAAAGCTGTAGGGACGGAGATTGGAGGTTGTGCACTGGCCTCTTTTGTCAACAACTGGGCACTTTCTGCGTGCAGTCTTTCTGTCCTCTGCAACATCTTTGGAAGTAGGAACATACCCCAGGCCACGACAGGTGGTTTGTTCTTTGACTTCAATGATCTTATGGGTGCCTTGATGGTGTTTGCCCAAATCGAGTCTCGGGACGTAAATCATGAGATTCATCATTTTTATGGGGGGAGGAATCCGGTTCCAAGATAGAGGGAGGTCTATGCAGCATACTTGCGCTTTTAGGCTTTCAACTGTGAATCCCGTCAACATCATGCCCTCGTCGTCATGCTTGATTTCTAGGACCGAGATGCCATTTTTTATTGTTCCTTCTATGGTCACACTGTCCCCATAAATTGTGGTGAGATCGTTTTCTTGAACGAATTTCATGCCTTGGTGTAGAGTGAATGTCACCAAGTTTATTTGGTGTAACCAAGGCCAACCCAAGATGGCGGTAAAAGTGATAGTGATGTCAATAACCTGGAAGTCCGTTGGCATCATCTGCTTTCCGAACCACAGATTTAGAGTGGCTACCCCCAAGACTGAGCAAGACGTTGAGTCGTAGGCTTTGATTGTCTAAACTGAAGGCCTTAAATTGGTCAGCTTGATCCCCAACAAATCCATCATTTTGGCAGGGAGGACATTCATGGCCGATCCTCCATCGACCAAGACCCGAGGAAGGCGATGCTCATCGAGTTGAATGGTGATGTAGAGAGGCTCGTTATGGTTAGCCCCAAATTTTGGCAGATCAAGCTCGGTGAAGGTAATGATGTTACCATAATGAACATTGATGATCATTTGGACCGCCTCGTCCGGGGTTACATTGATTGGAACTATGGTCCAGGCTAGGCTTTCTTACATCTTGAGCTTGTGATGATAGGAGGAAGTAAGTAGGGACCAAAGGGATATTTTGGCTTGAGTGCACTTGAGCTGGGTCAAGATCGGGTCTTCTACCTTCGGGTCAAGCACTTACGTTTCTTTGGCATAGGGGACCTTCTCGGTTCGAGGCTCAGGTATTGCCGTCCTTTTATATGTCCTTGGAGGATTTATCGGGATCTGGCTGGAACGAGTCAGCACATTTACTTCCGGCTTCACTCTTCCTTTGCTTGTTTCCCCCAATTATGTCATGGGAGGTGTAAGTACGCCAATCCAATTTGCGACCCTTTATAGGTGCCTTTTAATGTGATAAAATTGCACTAGGGGCGTTTTGGTAAATTCTCGGTCCATTCCGAGACTTTCGGGAACTTTTCATAAGTTTCCCGCGAAAGAAGTGCTTTTAAGTCATTCTTCCATGAAAAAGGACCTACAGGGAATTAAACCATTTTGGACCTAAGAGGAGTTACCTTGGAAGGTTCCATAATGGCAAATTGGCATCAGAAACGGTTATTGGCATGTTGTGTCACGGGACACAATGAGCCACGGAAAGTTGACGCAGAATGCCATGCGACAGAAGTAGCCCTCATCTGCAGCCATAAATAGAGCCCTGCACCTCTCATTTCAGGATCCCTTTTCCACTCCCTAAAGTCACTATGCCCAAATTATGCCAGAATACTTCCCACTCTCCCAAAACATACACAACACCAACCAATTCCTCCCAATTCAACCTCCCGCATACATAATCCACCCATCTACCTTCATATACTCCACACCAACTGAAGATCCAGGGCTAGCCTTCCAATCTGAGATCCAAATCTCACTCCAGAAGCTGTGTTGAAGCTCTTTACACCTAACTTGGTGTAGAGATCGTGGATCTCCAAGGGTAACGATTCCCTTTCTCCATATCTCTCTCATATTTGTTCATTGCATAGTCAATTCATTACAATTTCTGTTCCTTGGACTTGATAATTAGGCTCCATCCGCCTTCAATTATCAAGTCCCAATCGCCATCTCTCTGTTTAATCCATTGTGCTTGGTATGATTCATGCTTATGATGTGATTTGAATGTAGTTTTGTTGTTTGTTAATCAAGGGAGTGTGGATCTCCCCACATCCACACCCCTTGGTCGATTCGTGATTAATTCGTTGTTCTCTGAGTTGAATAGGTGTTGTGGTTTGATCTAAATTGGTCTCTGTTGAATCTGATTCCAAATTGTAAAGTCTCTGCAGAGAGTCAAGTTATGTCATGCGACACAATTGACCACTCCAGGTCCTGTGTAGTGCGACATAACTAGCCCTATGTAGAGACTATCATTTCAGTTGTAATTTTGTTCATCTAATTCATTTGTCACTCAAAATAGAGTGTGGATCCTCAATATCCACACTCATTTGAAGTGATTGGGTAGATCTCTGTTAATCCTGTGCTTAATTTTGTAAGGCTTCTGCATATGATAACTTGTGTCACGCGACACAACCTGCAGAGCAGATCCTGTGTCACGTCACACCAGTTGCCATTCTGCAGAAGTCATTTTCCAATTGTAACTTGTTCTCAGCAATGTAAGTGGGATGTGGCCTCCCACAGTAAATGGTTCACAAGTTGTAATTCTTCCTTTGATCAATAAAACAAAGCACTTCTATGCATTTTATCACATATCTTGTCACACACATTTTGCACACACGTCTGAATGTTTTGAATGTTGAACATAGAAAGACTCGTCTACGGATGAGGCGTGTTGGGTGAACTCTCGGTTCTTGCCACCACGTAACCTGACCCCCGAACCCATTTTCTCTATTTTCAAAAGGTTTTCAATGTTTCCTTTAAAATGGCGTGGCGACTCTCAAAAATTTAATTATTTTTCGGCGAGCGTTCATTCAGTGGTGACTCCGCTGGGGAATTGAGATTTGTTTTTCAAAAGTGGGTCAAACTTTTGTTGATTGTTTAACATTCATTTCATTCATTGGTGTGTGCTTTGTTTGTGACATTATATGTGTTGTTTGCATCTTATGTGCTTTGTTTGATTGTCATTGCTTCCTGCTTTGTTGTGCTGTTACTCGGTGTTGAGCTCTTGCTTGTGCTTGGAGGCTAGGGCTAGTTCTGTTTATTGTTCAGATTCTGGATATAGGGCTCCTTATGTCACGCGACAGAACTAGCCTCATCAGCCCTGTGTCACGCGACATAAGTGGTCACTTTGCAGGTGTTGAATTTTGGTGCAGATTGTGATTGTGGGCAATCCCCATGGTCAAAATTCGTGATCATTTGATTATTTTACTCTGTGGGGTTTGGTGTGTGTGTGTTTGTGTGTGTTATTTTCATTTTTATCACCCCTTTTCAAATAAAAAAAAATTATTTTCGCAAATAAAAGAACATAGCCATCCGCACACTACGTCACGTAGATCTAGAACCCTCGGGTGCGATTGACGGCATCGCGGACGGTGATGTATGTCGCCTACGTTTGAGCGCCTAATGTCAAACCTATCCCCCTAGTGCATCATAGATGGGGCCATACTTTTAAATCTTACCCAACGGTTGTTTTTTGACACGCCATTTTCAAATACACTAAAACGAATTGTTTCAAAATTTTTAATAGGCCTTCGTACCTACCCCAAAACCTAGCACGTGTGGGCATGTTGCCAATGCGACATGGTTTCACAAAAGGACATGTCGTTCCCACGACATGTTCCAACGAGAGATCATGTCGTTTTGTCAACGTGCACCGACGAAAGGTCATGCCGGATTTTTCCTTGAATTTTTTCGGGAATACCCGTTATGCTGCCCAATTTTCCCCAGAAATTGGGATTGCTCGTCCGTTCCATAAATGCTTCGGTTTTGTTTAGGTATCATTGCCTATTATTAATTTTTAAACAATATATTTGGTGTATTTTTGGATGATGTGTCCCTACGTTCCCCCGAGGTCTAGTTTGCGTGAATAAAGGCTTATCCTTTTCCAACTGTCTCTAGGACTTAAAAGACATCGATTTCTACTTGAACATTAATAAGATGTTGCATGAGTCCATCTCCTTCCATATTCTTCCCACTCCCATACCTCCTCAAGGTTCTCTATCCTCCACCTTATACGCGATCTCTCATGTGCAGTTACGGCAAGTTGGGCGCGCGCTCCGATTCCCAGTGCTCGTTTGGTTCACGTCTTTGAGGCATTTACAGTTTCAGCAGAGCTTGCATCCGATTCAGTTTCAGAGATGTCTAATGTAGAGAAGGGTATGACCACTCAATCTGGGGGTTTGTCTGCCACGGGTCAACAAGGCATGCATGATCTGTCTATGGAAGAGATGAGGGCTAATATGGAAGTTGCGCTAGTTAGAGAGCATGAGGCCCAGTTACTCACTCAAGCCGCTAAAGCTAGAGCAGAGGCAGCACATTCTACATTTGTAGAAGCAATGCGTGTCCGGGTGTGATGATGTTGCCATTCGCGGGAGAAAATTCGATTTTTGCGTTTCTTTGAAAAACCAAATAAAACCGGAAAAACGGAGTCGCCACGCCATTTTAATTTTGAAGGGCCAAAACTTTGAAAAAAGCCCGAGATCAGAGATTTAGGTTCGGAGGTCATGTTACGCGTTGGGAAGGACGTTAGTGTGCACCCGACGCGCCTCGTAAAAACGAGTCTTCCAAGCTGAAAATCATTTGTGTGTGTGTGTGTGTGTGTGTGTGTTTTGGCCAAAATAAGTTGAAACTCAGAAAAGTAAAAATTGGGATATCTTTTTTAAGACTTTAAACTGATCCCATGATTTTTTGGAAGATTTTTGGATTGAGATTTGGTACTCAAAAGACCTTTTGAAGTTGAGAGCCATTTCTGCCAGAATGAAAAAGGCAGTGGACCTTTGATTTTAAAAGGGATTCAAGGGTCTTAAAACTTCATAATCTGGATAAACTCAGAGAATGAAAGTTGTTATAGACACCTTAAATAAAGTTTGTGCGAAGGAATTTTCCATTTTGGAGAAGATTTGAGGGGTCAAAACCTTCTGGAAACCTCAGATATGAGATCTGGATTCCCAGAAGCTGATGAACTAGCCTCTGAAAGAAAATTTGAAAAGAGGAGTTTTACTCACCCAAAAAATAAGATAAAAATATTTCTGGAAAGCTCTGGATGTTGGCTACAAAAAGTATTTTGTAGTCAACACCAAATTCCAAGTTCATCTGTGTCCAAAAATTAAGACCATGGACTGAGGTCTGAGAAAATTGCTACTGGACAGCAACTTCTCAAGAAAGAAAATATGATTTAAAGGGGGGTTTTGCATCCATGCTTGTCCCCATTTCCCTAGGTTTTGGTTAGTGATCACTAGACATTTTAGTGGTGAATCAACTATACCAAACCATCCTTGGGGTACATTAGGACTAAGCATTTCATTTGCTTGGGAAGGGGAATTTTATCCTTTGAAATCAAGATTTAGTGCTTGAAAATGGTTTTTTAGGGTTTTGAAAGTGCATTTTTGCAAGTAAGCAAGAAAAGCTTTGAAAATAATTTTGATCTTTGTAGAAGATCATCCATGGAGATGGTCTTCCATGGTGATCTTCTTAGATCTAGAGCAAGAAGATGAAGGAACTACATTTTGTAGTTTGAAGATGCATGCATGGTTGAGATTTAGGGTTAGGAAGAGGAGGGTTTACCAATCTTCCTTGTGTTCTTGAGTGTTTGGCTTGAGTGTATAAGTGTTTAAGGCTTGAATATGAGAGTGAATGGATGAGTATGAGTTGGGAAAGATTGGAGAGAAAAAGGTGACAATTCTTGAAGAATTCTCACTGTTTTCTCTCTATATTTCGCCGAGAGGTTCGGTGCAATTGTGTTCTTCCTTTTTTATTTTTGTATTTGGAGGGCTCAATTTATAGCCCTCTGAAATGACAAACTCATCCGCGCGGACAAGACCCTTCGGCGTGCCTTTGTTCATTAAATGCGGCTCCGACTTTGGACAAGGGGAATATTTCTTTTCAAAATTCAAATTAAACAGCCAGTTTTTGTTTCCAGCATTTCTATTTATGGTTTTCTTCCTTTGTTTTTGCTTTTTGAGATTCTTTTTGAGGTTTAACCTTAAATAACAATGCCCATTTTACCCTCACTTTGTTAGAAAAGTTAGGATTGTTAGGAATTGTTAGAAATGTTATAACTTTCATTAATTTTCTAACGAAAATTCTAACAAGCTCAAATTGGAGTACTTACAGTAGCCCCTCGGCGACGGCGCTTTCGAAGGAAGCGGGGTCGTCGATAAGAGTAAGGCTCCATATTTGGCGGGATGATCGAGTGATCGGGTGGCTGAACCTAGCGATAGGCTACCTACGTATCCCGAATGGGAATCAAGTCGGCCGTAGTTCGGGTCTTTGACCCTGGAGATGATGGCGTTTTAGGTGCCTCGAACCTGATGAGCGAGTTCTGATCGGTTCTTTGGAAAGAAACTCTGGGGGAGAAGAGATGACCATTTTCGGTCTGATGGCTATCCGCTCTGCTGGGGATAGGAAATGACCATTTTTGGTCGACGGGTATCCGCTCTGTTTGAGGATTCTGCGATTTATCGCTTTCTAGTGATAGCGTCTTAGGTGCCTCGAACCTTGAAGATGGCGTTTTAGGTGCCTCGAACCTTGGAGATGGCGTTTTAGGTGCCTCGGACCTTGGAGATGGCGTTTTAGGTGCCTCGGACCTTGGAGATGGCGTTTTAGGTGCCTCGAACCTTGATGATGATGGCTTTTTAGGCGCCTCGGACCTTAATTTGAAATGACCTTTCGGTGGACTTCGTCTGCTGCCGAAGGAGAGGATGACCGTTTTGGTCGAGGGGCTGGACCTAATGATAGGCTACCTACGTATCCCTAGTGGGAATCAAGCCCTTTCGTAGTTCGAGTACTACTCGAGATTCCGTTGGCTTTTGGGATTCCGTTAACTTTCTTTGGGGATTTCGTTAGCCTTTCTTGGGGAAAATCGACGTATTTGTGCTGGGAAATCGGTCTTACGTTTTGGGGATGATTTTGATGAAAGATACGGGATCTCGCTATCTTTCTCGGGGCACTCGGTCTTACGTTTGGCTAGCAGGAAGATTTTGATGAAAGATACGGGATCTCGTTATCTTTCTCGGGCACTCGGTCTTACGTCGGCTATAGGGGATGATTTTGATGAAAGATACGGGATCTCGTTATCTTTCTCGGGCACTCGGTCTTACGTTTCTTGTCGGATGATTTTGATGAAAGATACGGGATCCGTTATCTTTCTCGGGGCACTTTTCGGTCTTACGTTTGATCGCCGGGGCAATTTTGATGAAAGATACGGGATCTCGTTATCTTTCTCGGGGCACTCGGTCTTACGTTTGATTGCCGGGTAGATTTTGATGAAAGATACGGGATCTCGTTATCTTTCTCGGGCACTTGGTCTTACGTTTATTTGCTTAGGGGAAGATTTTGATGAAAGATACGGGATCTCGTTATCTTTCTCGGGGCACTTGGTCTTACGTTTGTGCCGGAAGGTAATTTTGATGAAAGATACGGGATCTCGTTATCTTTCTCAGGGCACTCGGTCTTACGTTTGACTGTCGGAGGATTTTGATGAAAGATATGGGATCTCGTTATCTTTCTCGGGGAAATCGGTCTTACGTTTGACTGCCGGAGGATTTTGATGAAAGATACGGGATCTCGTTATCTTTCTCAGGGAGATCGGTCTTACGTTCGACTGCCGGGGGAGATTTTGATGAAAGATACGGGATCTCGTTTTCTTTCTCAGGGCACTCGGTCTTACGTTTTACTGCCGGGGGTAATTTTGATGAAAGATACGGGATCTCGTTATCTTTCTCAGGGCACTCGGTCTTACGTTTGACTGCCGGGGGCTGACTTTGGTTAACTCTGGTTAACTCTGTCAAGTTGGGGACTGAATTGCAGAGTCCTGAAATTTT
This sequence comes from Adenophora triphylla var. japonica, assembly GCA_022495995.1. Taxonomy (NCBI): domain Eukaryota; kingdom Viridiplantae; phylum Streptophyta; class Magnoliopsida; order Asterales; family Campanulaceae; genus Adenophora; species Adenophora triphylla. The sequence goes on along the minus strand of JAFEMH010003199.1, from coordinate 187,959 downwards.
AAGGGGCAAAAGGGTCATTTTGACCCTTGCAATCCTATCCGCGCGGATAGGGACTGAAAACCAGGGGTATTAATTAGGGCCAACGCCCTTCTTCTTCCTCAGTCCAATTTTCTGAAATTGTCGAGAGCAGAGAGAGAAAAACTGCAAAATCCGCCATTTTTGGCCATTTAAGCTTCAAAATTCTTCCGATTTCTTCGATTTTTTGAGCAATGGAACACGGAGAAGGCGCTTTTCAAGGCCAAGGACGTGGCCCGGTAGCGGAGAGGCGATTGGAGCTCGTCCGAATGAGGAGGCATTACAATCTTTCGCAATCGGTTGAGGAGGAGCATTATCCCGATGCTTGGCAACATTGGGCTTCGGATCCGCATCTCCGAACGGTATACTTTGAAACCCTTTGATCCCTTTGTTGATTTCTTGTTTGAAAATTTTGGGTGATTTTTGAAAATTTTTTTTTTGATTTCGAAAGTGACCATGTTCTTGGCCTTGGATTTTGATTTTGATGCTTTGCATGTTGTAATGAGTATATGAGTAACCCAAAATGTGCATTTTGCTTGGGAAAAAGAATTGGCATTTTTGCCACATTTTTTTTTTCAATTCGAAAATTACATGTGAAAATTCGAAGAATTGTGATTTTTTTTTTTTTTGAAATTGAATATTGCATGTTGATGATGATGATGGTTTTTTTTTTTTTGAAATTGAATTTTGATATTGATGAATGATGATGCAATGCATGCATTTTGTTTGGAAAGAATGGGCATTTTGCCAATATGAGATGTATGTATGTTTAGGATTTTTTTTTGAAAAGTGGGACGGATTTTTCCTCCCGTTGCATGTAAGATGGATGATATGCATGTATGCATTTTTTTTTTGTTGAAAATGGGACGGAGTTTTTACTTCCGTAGGAATGCATCTTTTTTTTTTTTTGATGAATGCATTGGGACTTGCTGAAAATTGTTTTCTTTCATGCGAGAAAAATGGGGCTATGCTCATTGTATCTTTGTTATCTTTGTCGAATTTTTTTTTTTAATGCAAATGCAATCTTTTTGACATTTTCTCTTTTTTTTTTACGGGCGGAAACCGTTTTGTGATGGAGCGACTAAACAAGATGAAGACTCGAGGATCGGTGGAGTACGTGATTGACTTGTGGGATCGGCTTCCGGGATGCGGGCCGAGGAGCTTTGCCGAGTCCGAGGCAGATTGTTGTCGAGACGGGGCTTCGGGAGTTCGTCGAGTGCTTGAGGACCGATCAAGTTCCCTAAGAGCAAGGGCTTGATGTTTGCTCGGCGCGGCCTTGGTGGGACGCGACCCACACCTTCCACTTCTTACGGGGCGAGGCTACGAGTTACGCCCTCCGACTACGCTGCGATCACGGGCTGTCCTTTAATGGACGCAAAGCATTGAGTGGCGGGATGGCTACGGCGATGCCGATCTGCAGTGCTCTTCGGGATTTTCCCTATTCCCAAAAAGGGGATGGGGATGGAGTATGCCGTGGTCTACGGCAAGATCGTGGAGACCATAGCGAGTTATGAAATTTGGGGAGGAGAGGATAGGCGCCGATCGATTGCTGTGGCCTTCTTGTGGTTTGCTTTTTCGAGCACCCTCTTTGGGCATGCCGAGGGGACGGCGAGCCTTTGCCTTGCTGAGGTCCTTGGAGGACATGGAGACGGCCGGAGATGTCTCGTGGGAGAGGCCGGGCCGGGCGAGCTTTATTTTGCTCTTGATAGGTACAATGGAAGGCTGTGAGCTCTTGTATTGCTTTCGAGTTTGCCCCGGAGGTATAAGCTCTCTTTTGCTTTTCCTCTCTCTTTTTTTGAGCACACACTTTTATTTGCCTTTGGATTGATTGGATTTTTACCTTTCGCAGGTATGGGCGTTGGAGTTTTTCCACGTCACGGTGTGGCGACCGGCGGAGTACGTCGGGCGTATCCGGCCATGCAGTCTTGGTCCAAGCATGCCCGGGAGAAGATAAGCTCCGGGGGCGTACGACTCTCAGGTACGCGGATTGCCTTCCTTTGACGGAGGCCGAGACATATGAGGGATGATATTCTTCCCCCAGGATCGCTTTGAGGTAGCGCAGCCGAAGGGCGCCGAGATCCGGACAGCAATGGGAGGATTTTGAGGGGTCTGACCTGCGATGCATATTATCTGGGAGAGAGGGTGACGCGCCAGCATGGCGTGAACTCGCCTTTGAGGACACCGGTGGAGCCTCCCGCCGATATGATGCACCCGAGCGATCGGTCCGTGACCTGGGATGATTACCGAGCAGGCCAAGACTTCTCGGACTTCGTGGCGATTGAGCCGTATGCGACATTCGTCTTGAGGAGGCCGAGGATGCCTCGGGTTTTGGATAGGGAGGGGCTTGGGATCCCGCGGTACCCTCGGACGGATTTTTCCTATATCCAGGACGGGGTCCGATTGAGGGTGCGAGATCCCGGCCCCGAGCGACTTCCACGAGCTTTCCGGCCTCGTCCGGGTATGAAGGTATGGTTTCACCTTTTCCCCTTTCTTTTCTTTCTTTTGTTTCATCATCTTTAGCATCACCTCTTTTTTTGACGCTTTTGCTTTTGTGCAGTTTTCGGAGGTGGTCGTCGAGAAGCTGACGAAGCAAGTGATCGGAGCCAAGAGGTTCATCAGGAGGATGGTCGCTTGCGGCTCCTCGTGCTAGAGCGAGGCGACCACGCCGGCGCCCGTCGACGGGAGGCTTCCCCTATTCGCTCGAGACTTCTTGGAGACTCCTTTGTCTCCTCTCCTTGATCCTCGCGCGGTGCGCCTTCGGATCACGTCATTCTCGGGGATCCACACGGGCGGGGACACGTTTGGCGGCATGGCGGGTCGTCTTTCGTATGTGCAGGAGTCCGACGCCTTCACCTTCGGGTACGATTTTTCGCAGATCTCGCTTGCCTTATCGTGAGCGTGCCGGTTGGTCCCGACGAGCCTCTCTGGAGACGAGGACGATTCCGAGCCCGAGATTTTCGTGGCTCCCGAGGAGGCGGGCCCGAGTCGCAAGAGGGGCCGGGGAGACATCGGGCGCCGGAGACTCCGATTGATTTTTTTTTTTTTGAGATTTAGATTGAGATTTAGATTTGTATGATTATGCACATTTTTTTTTTTTTTTTTTTTTGATGTAATAATTTAGGATTTTATTTATGTTGCGTGTTGTTTTTTTTTTTTTTTTTTTTCATGCACACTCTTTTTTTTTTGGAATGTAATAATTTAGGATTTTATTTTATGAATGCAATGCAATATGAATGCGGTGTTGCATGAGCCTTGGTTTTTTTTTGCAAGGGTGTTTGGTATATGGACCGGTTTGGGGAGGTTTTTGCACAAGTTTCGAGCAACCGGACGGAATATTCCTTTTTGGTGTAGTAGCTTGACATTGCGGAGAATTTTTTTGGGAAAGCAATCCCATCCGCGCGGAGGAATCCCGCATCCGACGGTATCCTTTAATTTTGGTCCAGACTGGTCTTGCTTTATTTCAAATTCAAATATCCTCTTCAACCTCCAAATTCCAAATGTACCATTTTCGGGGAGAAAGAGAGAAATACCATGGAAATGGCCAAAAATTCTCCAAAATTGTCCAAAGAAAGGCAAATGTTGTTCTTTGAAAAGTTCAAGGAGTGGTGTAGGGAGATTATGCACGAGAGGGGGTCCTTCTTTGAAGAAAGGTACAAGATACGATGCTTATGGTCTCTCAAAGAATTGGTTCCGGATTATGACCTCTTAAGAGCTTTTTCTTCGTTTTGGGATACTAGAAGGCATGTCTTTCGCCTTTCCTTCAACGAAATTGTTCCGATGCCGAAGAATTTCGGGCCTTGCTTCGAGGTCCTGGAGGTGGAAGAGATAGCGGTTCCTTTGCCGGAGGGGCTTCTTTCTTGATGACAGATTGTGCGTCCTCCTTCATCTTTCCCCCTGAGGAAGCGCAAGGTATGATCCGCGGTCCCGATCATTTCGATATTTCCGGTCTTCCCGACTGCATTTAGGGGCCTAGGTTTGGTGGATGATGCCTATTGGGATGCCTTTGCACTTTGTATGTTTGGCACCTGTTCATGGTCTATTCCTTTGGGATCCGCCATCGGCCTCGCCGGATGTTGTCGTTCACCGTCGCCCAGGCGTAGATGTCGTTCCTTTGATTCTTGGGGAGACTTTTCATGCTCTCGATGCATTAGCTACGGACGGCGGTACATGCACGGGCAGCCCGTTTCTCTTGACCCCGTGGCCGATGGAGCGTTTGGGGGTTCTTCGGGAAACCTCGATATGATCGTGCCTTGGACTTTTGCCAGAGAGGTGTTGATGTAGATTTTGAGGATCGTGGCTCGTGGGAGCGTTGGATGGCGGGTCGCCACCGAAGATATCGAGATGGTTGGTGCCTCATTGGCGGGTGGAGACTCGCAGAGTGCTTCAGACGGGTCCCATGTGGTTATGCTTCCGGGCTTTCTCGGTCCGGTTTCTACATTCGGCTACGGTCCCGAGACGGTTTGGCTTGGAGCAGTTCCTTTGGAGGGTTTTGATGATATAGCCACCAGGGTGGTGGCTCCTGTTTCCATGGATGATCCCTCGGTGTTTCCATTTCTTTCCCGAGCATGGAGGTATGATGCCTTTCCTCCTCGGGTTATCCTCAGGCGTTCGAGACCGGTGTTCTTGACCACTTGGTACCTGGATTGGTATGAGAGGCATCTGGGAGAGACTCAGGTGGCCATTTTGAGGCGGCGTGAGGCCATTGTGGGTGCGGAGGACCTCGACTGCTTCGAGAGGAGTGAGGGCCGAGGCGAGGGCCAACCCTCATGACAGTGAGCGAGACGCCTGTGGACTGACATGAGGCTTACGTCAAGAGACGGGAGAGGAGGGCTCCTATGTTACGGGCTAGGTTACAGGAGATGAGGGATGACGCTAGGGCTACTAAGGCCCCGACGGAGGCCGGTTTGATAGACCTGTTCCTATACCGCAGCTTGGTAGGAGGAATACCGACATTTTTCCGGCTCGAAGAGAAAGACTCGGAGGGGGAAGAAGAAGGGGGAGGCCGCACGAGTGGCTTGGAGTGACTACCGAGGTTTCCAAGTATCCCTTTCTTGCCATGACGTACACATTAGTTTGATTATGTATCTTAGTTTTCTTTTAGCGGGTTGCCGGTTGTAGGAATGAATCGGGCTTAGACTCATCAAAGAGCTTTTAACTTGTAATGAATATTTGAATTGCTTTAGAGTTTTTCGAGACGCTTTCATGGTCCGATCAATTGTATTGATGCCAAAGTATGGCTTTTATTTGTGCTTTAGACCGAACCGTTTCCGCCGCCTACGTTCCCCTCATTTTGAGGAGCTCAGGTCTTCGTAGTTCAACCCGGTGAACTCTTTTTGTTTTTTTTTTTGTTTTTTTTTTGGTGCAACCCCGTTTTTTACCTAGGCCGCCCTTTTCGGGTTTCTAACCTAGTTGGGTATTACTCTTTTAGCACTCTTTTTTTTTTGTTTTTTGTTTTTCTTGTTTTTTTTTTTTTTTTTTTTTTTTTTTTTGTTTTTTTTTTTTTTGGTGCAACCCCGTTTTTTACCTAGGCCGCCCTTTTCGGGTTTCTAACCTAGTTGGGTATTACTCTTTTAGCACTCTTTTTTTGTTTTTTTTTTGTTTTTCTTTGTTTTTTTTTGTTTTTTTTTTTGTTTTTTTTTTTTTTACGCGTAGTATCTCGCGCAGCCTTGTCACCATTCACCTGGGTGTACAAAGGGATTCCCGTCGAGGTCTCGCAAGTTGCATGGCTCCTCCTGGAGAAGATCTTACGGACGACATATGGCCCGACCCATACAGGCTCCCATTTGCCGAGAGGGTTGATACTACGGATCGTGGGGCTTTTCTTTTAGAACGAGATCACCTTCTCGGATCTCCCGATGCTTTACTTTCTTGTCGAAGGCTCTAGCCATTCTTCCTTGGTAGGCTCGGATGTGTTCCATGGCCTTCGGTCGGCTGCTCATCTAGTAGGGCCAATTCATCATGGCGACTCGGGAGCCATTCGACCTCGTTGATCCGGCTTTCCAAAGAAGATATACGGAGCGAGGATTTCCACTCGATTGGGAGTACGGCTTCCATTCCGTATGTGAGGGCAAAGGTGTTTCCCCAATTGCCGTTCGATCGATGTTCTCAGAGCCCCAGAGTGCCAAGTGTAACTTCTCGGGCCAATCTCGCCTTGGACACCATTTTCCGGATGATATTTTCCAGAGTCTTGTTTGCTGCTTCGACGGCTCCGTTGGTTTGGGGCCTGTAGGAGATGACTTGTGACGGGTTATTCGGAATTCCGCCGGCCAGCTTTTCACATTCCCCTTCGAAGTGGGATCCATTATCTGAGATGATTTCGGCTGGCAACCCGTATCTGCACATGATGTTTTCTTTGATGAAGAGGGCAACTTTCTTTGAGTTGAGGATTTTGTAGGACTTTGCAGAGCATCCTTTCCGATTCCTTCGAGGAAATGACCAATCTGCGTCTCTTTAGGCTCTTCCGCCGTTCCCAAATTCACACTCGTCAAAATCTCTTCGGCAGCTTGGGCTCGATTTCCCTCTTCCCGGACAACCTGCTTAAAGATTTTTTTTTTTGTTGTTTGATTTTTTTTTGTTTAATGTGCCTGCTTCTTTTATCTAATGAATTATTATTAAAAAATTTTTTATTAATTAATTCATCATTAGTTAAAGTGACAGTCGAGGGATACTCAGAAAGGTTCGTCATTTCATTGAAAACGAAAAGGAATACAGCGCTTGCTACAGACTCGTAGTCTTCAGGCGTAAGGCCGTCGGACGACCCTAGAGACTCGATCTTAACAAAGAGAGACATGGGAGGACTTGTCCTAGATTGACACAAAGGGACGGGGACCAATCCAAGCTTGGTGATCATTTCCTCCTTGGTCGCGGATGGGCCCGAGAGAGTTTCCCAATTCTTTAGCGGCATCGCTATTGGTGGCCTCATGACTCGGGAACTGTGGCCGTTTTTGTTTTCCTTTCTCAATTGCCGCTATCATCTTTTGACCGAGCCGAGATCAATCGTGTCCGGCACTGGACTTCTTCTTCGAACAATTGCCGCATAACTGCACCATCCCAATCATCCGAGGGAAATTTCGTGGCCTTAGCTTTTGGCACCGCGCCCGAATTCGGGTTTCGGATCTTCCCGGGCGTAGGAATAGTGGTTGTGAGCTTCTCGAACCTGTTCCACTGTCGTCGCACGCTCCGAAGGTATACTCACTCTTCATGGCAGCCGGTAGCCCTGTGTATCTGGGTAGGTCCAGAACATTCTACGGACCGGGTTAGCCTTGGTTCCTTCCGAATTTGTTGAGGCTATCCCGTAGCTTTAGCCATCCCGCCGTAGGAGTGGGCTCTGTGATGTTTCCCGGTTGTGTGGGACCCTTTACAAAGTAGTCACCCAAATTAGGACCGAAGGGGAGAGATTTAGGATTGTCGGCCGGACCTTTTCGTGGCGGCCTTCAAATCTCTTTCCTTTTGCAAAGTGTCCACCGGGAGGCCTCATATCCTGTGGCCGTGGCGAGTATTCCGTCCTTTCACTTCGATGAGTTTGAAAGTTCCTTGTTGGCGCTTCCCAAAAACCGAGGCCAGGTAGATAGCTCATTTTTCTCATCATTTTCAAGACCGGTGGGATTTTATCCCGAGTGACCGTCGATCTATGTTGCACACTTGGGCCTTGGGAGGCTCGACCGTGAAGCCTCGTTAGCATGTGACCTTCCTCGTCATGTTTGATTTCGAATAGGTATTCCGCCCGTATCCGTGCCTTCTAAAGTGACTAAATCTCCGTAAATGGTCGTCGATCCCCATTCGAGACGAATTTCACACACCGGTGGAGGCTTGAGGCGACCCCTTTGACTTGGTGCAGCCTAAGGTCTTCCCAACAGGGCATTGAAAGTAATCGGGATGTCGATAACCCGGAATTCCACAGGTATCAATTTCGTCCAAACCAGAGGTCTAAAGTAGCAACTCCGAGGACCGCTCGGGATGTTGAGTCGTAAGCTTGATCGTGAGAGAAGAAGGCTTCAAGTCTCGTAGTCTTGATATCAAGCAAGCTCATGATCTTTGCTGGAAGAATGTTCATTCCGGACCCATTATCAACCAGGACCCGAGGGAGGCGTCGTTCATCCACTGGATCGTGATGAAGAGAGGCTCATTATGATCGCCCCAAATTGAGGGAGGTCGAGATCTCGTGAAAGTGATTATGTTCCCGTAGTGGATGTTTCCAATCACCGTACCACATCATCGGGAGTAGCATCAATAGGCACGAGAGTGCGAGCCAAGCTTTCTTCCGGCTTCCGCCTTATGGGGATAAGACGAAGTGAGTAGAGACCAGAGGGAAATGTTGGCTGTGTTTGCTTCAACCGGGTGAGCACGGGATCCTCTTTTCGTGGTCCTGGAGTTTCACTGTCTTAGCATAGGGGCGGCGATCTTCTTTTGGTGCTTGGTCTCGTGGCCTTCTTATCTCGCCTTGGGATTTCCTTGGAAAATCTCGCCCAGATCGGGTCAACAGATTAACTTCCTCATCGCCGTCTCTTGACCGGATTTCTTCAATGCCGCTAGTGGTCAATGGGGAGCCCTTTTGGCTATTGGCCATTGGTTCCTGACTGAGTCTAGTGACAGTGAGGGCCGAGCCGCACCGGCTCCTTCTGGCGGCCCTTATAACCAGCTTCCCAAGTCACGAGGCTTTTGGGTTTGGGGTTGTGTTGTTGCCCCCTGGATGGCCCACGCAGCTAGGGCGTCCTCCGATTCATTCTCATGGCCGGCCTTGCTCATTGTTATCACGCAACAAGAGTTGCTATTGTCGGGACTCGGCGGCTTTTCGATTTCATCCCTTGGATGGCCCACGAGTTGTGGCTATCAGGCCTCCATCTCATCGTATATCCTTTTTCTTTCGAGTCTTGCGGGTAGAGGCGGCACAAAGCGGGTGAAGGATAGGCAACGTTCCCCTTCGGAGTTTGAGGTAGCGGCTCGATAGATCGTGTCCAAATAAGGAGCACCCGGGTCCATTGTCGGGCCCCGTAGCAATTAGAAAGGCGTCATGTGGACTCGCTAGGTATGAAGGCCACCGGGGAGACGTTCGAGATCGATAACCCTTTTCGGTGATTGCGAGGCATTCGCTGCGCTCGAGCGGCTTTTGTGACCCTTACGGTTGTTACGCCATCCGTTCGTGGGAAAGAAGAAAAAGATCCGATAACGTTTACGAATTCTTCATCTTCCCTATCGAAACCCTCCATTTTCGACTGCTTCAATAAACCCTCTCCATTCACCATTCGGAGTTCTTATAAGGAACGTTGTGTTCTAGGATTTCGGATATGTACGGATGGGCGCGGGCTTTCTTGTCCCTCATCCTCCGGAGTATCCGGGCATTGGCCACAAATGCATCTTACAAGTGACACCTCGTAGGGGTCTGTCTCCATTGGTATCTCGATCCGCATTTCCGGCGGTCCTTCATCGTTGCTGCGATAACCAACCATTGTGCCCGGCTCCTACGGGCTCATTTCGGCATGATTGTTCCAAATTGTTTCCGGAGTGCGGGGCCTCGGTTGACTCTTCACTCTCGTCATCATCATCGTCATCGCTATCATCGGAATCATCTTCCCATTACTACCGGGATTTCGGGCCGAGAGGGAACGCCGATCAAACCCGTTGGGGAATATGGGTGCGTGCAACCGCAAAATTGTCATATGTTCCCATTCCGGAAGCGGTAATTGTGACTCGGCCTTCTCCTCCCGTAAATTGCGGGGAAGAGTGAGAGGGTGGCACGTATTTGACACCTGTAGGATATAGAAGTGAATCCTCCTCTTCCGATTCTTCGCCGTTTCTCGGGATCATATTCGGGCTCTCCTAGAGCCAATTTGCGAAGTGTACTAGCTCGAGATGCTCTTCACTCTTCTTTGATAAGCCCCAAGTACGGTGCTCGCGGAAACTTTCTTGCTCAATCTTTCTTGACTGTTCTAACCATCTTGTATAAATAGTTCTTTCATGTTCGAGCGGAACGGCCCAGTTCTTCGGTATCGGCCTTCCCTTCACCCGAAAAATAGCGGGCCTCGTATTCTTGCAAGGAGTCTACGACATGAGACCAAGATGGGTTGATTCGTTCGATATCCTCGAGGCCGAGGGGAATCCGAATTCGGGATCCTCGACGAGATTGGCCACGGGTATTTGGGGACCTTCATCGCATCTTCCGGGTGTGTGAAGATTCTCCGCATTCAATCATATTCACTCGATTATGGTTCCGTGGCGGATTTTTGATCGTGTTGGGCCCTTCGGGGGCCTTCCAACTTTCCTTGCTCTATTAGCCCCTGGATTGCCTTTTTCGAGTAAAGCAAATTGCCGGATGTCCGTGAGCTTGATGAAAGGCACAATACTTTGTAGTATCCACGGGAGCATTCGGATTTACGGGTTGGAAATTCTCCAAAGGCCGCAGCAAGCCTTCTTTCACGGTCCCCTAAAGATGTCATTCAGTGGGCATTCCAAAGTTTTCGAGATTTATGACCGCGGTGCGGGCTCGGCCGGTTTCCCAGGGAGCAAAAGGAGTCGTGTTATTACATTCCTGTCCCGCATAGTTAATCGTCTCTTTGCCTTTGGCAGAGCAGGGCGGTGTTTGCAGGAGGAGCCCGATATCTGTAGGCGAGTGCAGCGGCTGCCTTGATTGTAGGCCTTTTCAAACTTAGCCGCAGAGTTAACCATGGCCCGCAAGTCTCGAGTATGGGAAGTGATCGAGGGAGGCTCTCGAATGTGGTTTCAAGCATGACCGGAAGATGTCCAGTTGTTCCTCTTCGGAAGGAGGGATGGCCATTTCACCGAGTTTCGCAGATTCCACCGCTTGTAGAAGTCCCCAACATTCTCATGGGGCAGCTGCCTTGTTGTTTGTAGGTCAACCCTATTTGTTTCCCATTCCAAGTTGGCCTTATATTTCTCTCGTGAAGGCATGTGGTAATCTGGTCCTACGTGGCGCAGCCCTGGCTTCGAGTGTTTCAAACGGAAGAACCATTTTAAGGCACTGGACTTCAAGGATAGATCGAAATAGTCGGCCAACCGCCGATTGGTACATCCTTTGGCTTTCATCGCCAAGGTATATGTGTCCAAATGGGTTTTGGGACATGCGGTCCCATCAAAGAGATCCAGATTTGGCATCACGAATTTGTGGGGAGAGGAACAATGGAGTCAAGTGCAGGGTAGGCGGAAGCGGAACTTCTTGGCGATCGGTTCGGCGATCTGCGCTTTCATTTCCTTGTGTTGTTCCATGAACCGAGGCCGAGATGAGGGTCTTGTGGCGGAACCATGGCATTCAAGCTAGTGGCCGAGCTAGAGAGAGGAGCTACCACCGGAGGCAGATCGGTGGAGGGAACGGCCGGTCCGGGGACGTAGGTGAAAACCCGTCCCGGGCTGCGTTACACAGGGAGCATGAGTAGGAGCCTCGAGCAAAAGGATAGAACCTTGCGGCTTCTTTGTTGATTTTCAACCGGCAAAGTAGGTGGGGGCAGCCCCGATGTGGCCGGATAACTTGGATTTCAGAGTGGGGCCCGTAAGTAGGCTTGAGTGCGGCCGCTGTCCCGGATTGTTGAATTGCGTGGCCGCTTGTGGTGAAGGTGTGTAACCCGGGGTATGCTGCGGTCTGGTGATTCGGATGACACCGGATGGAGGCTTGGTAACCCATAGAAGTCCGAGTGAGGAATGGATTTGTGTGAGGAGCAAATGAACTAGTACTGCTCGGAGAGGCTCACGACCGTGGCCCGTAACCAAGTTGTGGCGGCATTCCGAACCGCGGCCATTCTTTGTGAGGGTCCGGATTGATCGGTTCCGAACCGAGGAGGGATCCCGATTAGCCGTGGCATTCCGAGATAGCCCCAACCATGAGAAGACATTCCGTACCGATTTTGCCCCCACCGATTTGTGCCGTCGGCTGCATGGATCCGGTGGGTCTCCGTGGTTTGGGGAGCTCGTCGACCCGAAAATCGAGGAGCATGGGTTACGGTAGTGGCACCATAGGAGGTGGGTGGCGGCATCCTCGGTGTAATCAGTGGCGACCGAGAGTGGGGTTGGCATCCTCGTCTTCTTCCACGGTGAAGGTGCCATCGGGATTGAGGCTAGCGGCCGACCGTGACTCTTAATAGCCTCCATAAGGCCGTTTAGCCGTGCTTCTGTCGTAACCTCATCCGTTCTCGCTAACCGATTCCACCGTTGCTCTGTCTCGAGAGGTCCCGGAGGCGGAGTGACGTTATCCCCATCATTACCGGCCGATGCAGACATTCTCGAAACCCGAGTCGGAACAAATGGCGAAGCCGATGACGCGCTTGACTCTTCCCTAACTCGATCAAACCTGTGACCCTAAGTGCCCGAAACCAAGCTTTGTGCGGAGTCTGCGGGGAAAGGACACGAAGGTTCGATGTCCGGGAATGGAAGGAGGGTAGGTGTTTGGGCTTTGGCTCATGCAACATGCGATTATTTGTTCACGTTTACTTAAAACATGTTTTATTAACCTAATCGGTTGGAAAAGATTGCTCTTCTTTTTCGCAAACTACTCGATTCTGGATCGGTGGGCCCCGTCACTACGTCTATAAGCCCCTCGTATTCCACCCGTATTTCGACCTCCCGGGGTGGACGGCCCGGGCGAGGTCCTATAGGGCAAGCGGGTCCCACCGACCGAAAGAAAAACGATCCTAAAAGTCTGGCGGATAATCGAGTCTTAACGAGCATTCGATGTAAATTACGGACAAAGCTGACGTCGAAAGTCAAGATCATGTCCGAGGGTTCGACAAAAAGTCGGCATGATTTGACCGATAAGCGTCCACGATTGATCTTGACTTGTCGTCGATTAAGCCGTAATTAGGCATGGAATAGTCATTAATCCTTGATGACTCAGTGTCAATCTTTGGGAGTCGGTGTATAATTTGTGCCGTCGGGCGAAGTCAAGGCGCCGGTCAATATCTTGGTCAAAGTACGCGGCGGAAAACCGGCGAGAACTTCGGCGATTAGGGCCCGAAAGATATTGAGTCGGTATGCCGACAAAGGCTTGAAAGGAAAGGTCTATACACGGACGGGGCATGACACACCGGACTAAAAACCAACCGGGTCTCGGACAAAGTGGGTCACGGACAAGTGCATGGGCGACACGAGGCGCCATGGGATGTGTGGGTAGTCCTGTGCTCATCCGAGAGGCGTAATAAGACCAAACGGACCGCGACAAGGATTTCCCGGGTTAAGGACGTAGTGTGCGGTGTACGGTCACGTGCGCGTAGTGTGCAAGCGATCTATATTCTTTTACGAGTAAAATAGAAATTTTTATGTGTCTTAAAAATATGATGCATGATTTTTTTGGAAATTTTCTTTTTTTTTTTTTTTGAAAATCCTTTTTTTTTTTTTGAATTTTTTTTTGAAAATTTTAATGAGCACATAAGCACGAAAATTCCGACAGTTAGGGACATTATTCCGACAGTCAAAATTTTGAATTTCTCCGAGGCGGCCAAAACAACACGAAAACTGTGCAAAAATCAACACACACATAAAAATGATTTTCAAAGCCGGGACGGAAGCTTGACCCTCAAAAGCTTTTTTTTTTGAAAACGGTGATACCGGTACGTGGGATTGTTAGACCACAATTTATCCCCGACTCGTGTTAGGAGGCGATAACGGGAAATTTAGTGGTTTCCACCAATATACCGAATACCATTTTTTATTAAAAAGCTTAGTCCCCAGCGGAGTCGCCACTGTGATGATGTTGCCATTCGCGGGAAAAATTCGATTTTTGCGTTTCTTTGAAAAACCAAATAAAACCGGAAAAACGGAGTCGCCACGCCATTTTAATTTTGAAGGGCCAAAACTTTGAAAAAAGCCCGAGATCAGAGATTTAGGTTCGGAGGTCATGTTACGCGTCGGGAAGGACGTTAGTGTGCACCCGACGCGCCTCGTAAAACGAGTCTTCCAAGCTGAAAATCATTTGTGTGTGTGTGTGTGTGTGTGTTTTGGCCAAAATAAGTTGAAACTCAGAAAAGTAAAAATTGGGATATCTTTTTAAGACTTTAAACTGATCCCATGATTTTTTGGAAGATTTTTGGATTGAGATTTGGTACTCAAAAGACCTTTTGAAGTTGAGAGCCATTTCTGCCAGAATGAAAAAGGCAGTGGACCTTTGATTTTAAAAGGGATTCAAGGGTCTTAAAACTTCATAATCTGGATAAACTCAGAGAATGAAAGTTGTTCTAGACACCTTAAATAAAGTTTGTGCGAAGGAATTTTCCATTTTGGAGAATATTTGAGGGGTCAAAACCTTCTGGAAACCTCAGACATGAGATCTGGATTCCCAGAAACTGATGAACTAGCCTCTGAAAGAAAATTTGAAAAGAGGAGATTTACTCACCCAAAAAATAAGATAAAAATATGTCTGGAAAGCTCTGGATGTTGGCTACAAAAAGTATTTTGTAGTCAACACCAAATTCCAAGTTCATCTGTGTCCAAAAATTAAGACCATGGACTGAGGTCTGAGAAAATTGCTACTGGACAGCAACTTCTCAAGAAAGAAAATATGATTTTAAGGGGGGTTTTGCATCCATGCTTGTCCCCATTTCCCTAGGTTTTAGTTAGTGATCACTAGACATTTTAGTGGTGAATCAACTATACCAAACCATCCTTGGGGTACATTAGGACTAAGCATTTCATTTGCTTGGGAAGGGGAATTTTATCCTTTGAAATCAAGATTTAGTGCTTGAAAATGGTTTTTTAGGGTTTTGAAAGTGCATTTTTGCAAGTAAGCAAGAAAAGCTTTGAAAATAATGTTGATCTTTGTAGAAGATCATCCATGGAGATGGTCTTCCATGGTGATCTTCTTAGATCTAGAGCAAGAAGATGAAGGAACTACATTTTGTAGTTTGAAGATGCATGCATGGTTGAGATTTAGGGTTAGGAAGAGGAGAGTTTACCAATCTTCCTTGTGTTCTTGAGTGTTTGGCTTGAGTGTATGAGTGTTTAGGGCTTTAATATGAGAGTGAGTGGATGAGTATGAGTTGGGAAAGATTGGAGAGAAAAAGG
This sequence comes from Adenophora triphylla var. japonica, assembly GCA_022495995.1. NCBI lineage: Eukaryota > Viridiplantae > Streptophyta > Magnoliopsida > Asterales > Campanulaceae > Adenophora > Adenophora triphylla. The sequence continues at coordinate 172,944 of JAFEMH010003199.1, read as the reverse complement.
TGACAATTCTTGAAGAATTCTCACTGTTTTCTCTCTATATTTCGCCAGAGGTTCGGTGCAAAATGTGTTCTTCCTTTCTATTTTTGTGACTGGAGGGCTCAATTTATAGCCCTCTGAAATTGACAATCTCATCCGCGCGGACAGGTCCAGGCAGCGTGCACTGTTCATTAAATGCAGCTCCAGCTTTGGACAAGAAGAATATTTCTTTTTGAAATTCAAATTAGACAGCCAGTTTATGTTTCCAGCATTGCTATATTTGGTTTTCTTCTTTTGTTTTTCTTTTTAGGATTCTTTTTAAGGTTTAACCTTAAATAACAATGCCCATTTTACCCTCACTTTGTTAGAAATGTTAGGATAGTTAGGAATTGTTAGAAATGTTATAACTTTCGTTAATTTTCTAACGAAAATTCTAACAAGCTCAAATTGGAGCACTTACACACTTGAGACCATTCAGATAGTTTTGGGTGGGCTTGCCATAGCAAGGTACTTTGATTCTATTCGTTTGCGAGTAAGATGAGAAAATGGTGGTTCCTATACGTTTAAAGTGAATGAACTTAATTGGGTTATCAAAATGGTCTTGGATCCAAGGCATAAGATGAGATTAAAATATGCTTAGACATATGATGTCTTGAATAAATCTCATAAAAGATCTAAAAGTCATATATATGATATGATTCATGTTTCTACCTAATTAATTTAGTTTTGAGCGGTTTGTCATAGCAAACTTGAAATTAAATTAAAGTTGGATCTTAGCTCATTAAATGTATATTATGCTTGTTTGCATTGGAAGGTGTATAATTTAGTGGGAGCATTTATTTTCATGTAAATGCATTATACTTCTCATATAATATGTTTGCTCATATGTGTTCATATTTTATGTATATCTTTTTGTAGAATAAATGGCATCAAACAATAATCATCATCTGTCACTGCGATCTGTCCTTGAGAAGGAAAATTTGGAGGAGAATGGTACAAACTATATGGATTGGATCCGTAGCGTGAGAATTTTTCTCAGGCAAGAGGAGAAATTCTACATTCTCGAGGAACCTATTCCACCTGAACCTGCTGCCAATGCTACTAGGACAGTGAAGGATCAATATCTGAAGCATAAGTGTGATGCTAATGATGTTGGTTGCCTCATGCTCTCCGCCATGTGCAAGAGCCTTCAAAAGGATCTTAAGCACTTGGGGACAGTTGATCTTAACAATCGACTGATGAAAATGTTCCAAGTTCAAGCAAGGCAAAAAATGTATAACACAGTTAAGACCCTAACCTCATGCAAGATGAGTGAAGGACAAGCTGTTGGTCCCCATGCTCTAAAGATGAAGGGCCACATTGAGCATCTTGAAAGGCTCGATTTTCCAATTAGCCAAGAGTTGGCTACTGACATGATATTGAATTCATTGCCCGAAGGTTTTAGTAATTTCATAATGAACTATAACATGGGGGCATGAATAAGAACCTTTCCGAGTTAGTTCAAATGTTGAACACTGCGGAAACCAATATCGTCAAGAAGAAAGTCGATCAAGTATTGATGGTTAACAAAGGAAAGGGTTTCAAGGGTAAGGGAAAAGCAAAAGTTGCTAATCCTAAGGCAAATGTTGCCAAACCCAAAGAGGGTGCCAAACCCAAAGAGGCTAAGCCCAAGCCCTTAGAGGACGCATTCTGATTCCATTGCAATGAGATAGGATATTGGAGGAGAAACTGCTCAAAATACAAGGAAGCACTGAAGAAGAGCAAAGGAGTTGCTTCGACTTCAGGTATCTTTGTTATAGATATATTCCTATCTACTTCTAGTTCTTGGGTATTGAATACCGGATGTAGAACTCACATTTGTTTAAATGTGCAGGGTCTAAAGAACAGAAGGATGCTTGAAGAGGGTGAAGTGGACCTACGTGTAGGGAATGGAGCAAGAGTCGCTGAGTTAGCCGTAGGAACGTATGAAGTTACTTTACCTAGTGGACTAATACTTGTTTTGAACAATTGTTATTACGTGCCAGCTTTAAGTAGGAATATTATTTCGATTTCATGTTTGGATAATGAAGGTTTTAATTTTCTTATATGTGATAAGAAGTTTTCTATTTACAAGAGTGATATGCATTATTGTACTGCAATTTCATTCAATGGCCTTTATATTCTTGATATTGAAAATCATGATAATGATGTCTATAACATTAACAAGAGATCTAAACCCAATGATGTAAACCACACTTACTTATGGCATTGTCGTCTTGGCCATATAAATGAGAAACACATTTCTAAACTCTACAAAGATGGATTTTTAGATTCACATGATTATGAATCATATGAGACATGCGAATCTTGTTTGCTTGGCAAGATGACCAAGGACCCATTTACCAAAACTGGTGAAAGGGCGGGCGACTTATTAGGCCTCATACATACCGATGTGTGTGGACCTATGAGTAGCAATGCTAGGGGAGGATTTCGATACTTCATAACATTCACTGATGATGATAGTAGATTTGGATATGCTTATCTAATGAAACATAAAAGTGAATCGTTTGAGATATTTCAAATATTTCAAAATGAGGTGCAAAATCAACTTGGCAAAACTATTAAAGTATTTCGATCCGATCGAGGTGGCGAATATTTGAGCCAAGAATTTGACAGTCATCTTAAGAGTTGTGAAATCATTTCAGAACTCTCTCCACCCGGAACACCACAATGGAATGGTGTATCTGAAAGGAGGAATAGAAATTTGTTGGACATGGTTCGTTCTATGATGAGTCAAGTTGAGCTTCCTTTATCCTTTTGGGGACATGCACTAGAAACTGCTGCTTTCACTATAAACAAAGTTCCTACCAAATCGGTTCAAAAGACCCCATATGAGATGTGGCATGGAAGAAAACCTAGTTTGTCTTTCATGAAGATTTGGGGTTGTGATGCATATGTCAAGAAGTTAACTTCTGAAAAGCTGGCACCTAAATCTGATAAATGTGTTTTCGTGGGTTATTCTAAGGAAACCAAAGGATACTATTTTTACAACCGAAACGAGAACAAACTGTTTGTGGCTTGTAATGGTACTTTCTTAGAAAAAGAGTTTCTTCGCAAAGGAACCAATGGGAGTAAAATAGATCTCTAAGAAATTTGAGAACCCGAAAACAACATTGAACCAATGGTAGAACTGAACCAAGTTCACAAGAAGTTATGGAACCGGTTCAAGATGCACAAGTCCTTTGCCGAAGTGGTAGGTCACGATTCGAACCCGAGAGATATGGATTTCTCATTACGAAAAGTGACGAGGTGGAGTTAATCGAAAACGATGAACCTACTTGCTATCAAGAGGCGATGTCCGCTCCTGATTCGGAAAAATGGCAAGAGGCCATGAAGTCCGAATTACAATCCATGGCTGATAATCAAGTTTGGAACTTGATTGATCCACCCGAAGGTGTAAAAACCAGAGGGTGCAAATGGGTCTTCAAGAAAAAGACCGACATGGATGGAAAGGTGCACACCTATAAGGCTAGGCTTGTAGCTAAGGGATACAGACAGATTCATGGTATCGACTATGATGAAACCTTTTCGCCTGTAGCTATGCTTAAGTCTATTAAAATTTTAATTGCCATAGCCACATATTATGACTATGAGATATGGCAAATGGATGTCAAGACAGCTTTCCTTAATGAGAAGTTACTTGAGGATGTATACATGATACAACCTGAAGGTTTTGTTAGTCCAGAAAATTCTAACAAGGTGTGTAAGTTGCAAAGATCCATTTATGGATTGAAGCAAGCTTCTAGGAGTTGGAATCTACGTTTTGATGAAGCAATCAAAGAGTTTGACTTTATCAAGAACGAAGATGAACCTTGTGTATACAAGAAAATTAGTGGTAGCGTAGCACTATTTCTAGTGTTGTATGTCGACGATATCTTACTCATTAGAAATGACATTCCTGCACTACAGACTGTCAAGTCTTGGTTGGGAAAGTGCTTTTCGATGAAAGATATGGGCGAAGCTACATATATCCTTGGTATCAAGATCTATAGAGATAGATCTAAAAGGATGATTGGTTTAAGTCAAAGTACTTACATTGACAAGGTTCTTAGAAGATTCCAAATGAAAAATTATAAAAGAGAAAACTTGCCAATGTTGCATGGTATATCTCTTAGCAAGACTCAAAGTCCTAAGACTAATGATGAGTGAAAGAGAATGAATGGTATTCCATATGCTTTGGCAATTGGGTCTATCATGTATGCTATGTTATGTACCAGACCCGATGTCTCGTGTGCTCTAAGCATGACGAGTAGGTACCAATCGGATCCCGGCGAACCACATTGGATAGCAGTCAAGAATATCCTCAAGTACTTATAAAAAACTAAGGATGTATTCTTGGTCTTTGGAGGAATGGAAGAAGATCTTGTAGTAAAAGGCTACACAGATGCTAGCTTTCAAACCGACAAAGATAATTTCAGATCGCAGACATGATTTTTGTTTACGCTAAATGGAGGCACTGTGAGTTGGAAAAGTTCCAAGCAAAGTACTTTCGCTGATTCTACAACCGAAGCTGAGTACATAGCGGCATCTGATGCAGCTAAGGAAGCCGTTTGGATCAAATAGTTCATTAGTGACTTGGAAGTCGTTCCAAGCATTAAGGATCCTATTGAACTTTATTGTGACAACAACGGTGCCATTGCACAAGCAAAGAAACCAATGTCACATCAGAGATCCAAACACATACTTCGACGTTTCCACATTATCCGAGAGATATGCGAAAGGGAAGACGTAAATATTTGCAGAGTAGACACTGATGATAACGTGGCGGACCCATTAACTAAGGCTCTCCCACAAGCTAAGAATGATGGTCATGTTAGGTTCATGGGTATTCGATACATAGGATATTGGGTCTAGTGCAAGTGGGAGACTGTTAGTGTTATGCCTTAGGCCTATAGTTGATAGACTTATGTGTTGACATTATTTATTATTATATGAAAAGTTTATTATTTGATTATTATATGATTTGTATATTTATTTGTAATAATCTCCGTCTCTAATTATTAAGTGAATAATTAGTATAAATGTTAATGAATAATCATATGATGATTATATGCATAGAGATGCACATTAAATTTATGGGTACTTGTTAGAGAACAAGTGACTGGACTTGACCCGTTTGAGATTTATGTCATGGTCAAATGTCATAATTAAATCTCATATGGTTACTTCATTTAGTCCCTAGACCTGAGATTATCATGACCTTACATATGATGAAAGTCATGTTTGATTTTAATCAAACGATATCTATAAAGGCTATCTTTGGCATGATCAGATTCATGATGGGAAGGATGATAAGTCAAGATGGAATTTGTCCCTCGAAAGAGAGATGTTTTGCTTGGGCCCCTCGATGAGTGATAATGATGAAAGTGTATGGCCATACCCCAATGCGATTGGATTACCATTATACTCAAAGATTGAGAAAGCATTGAACAAATACAAGTTGACGAGGACCATGACTTGTGTTCAATATAACATCGTGAGACAAAGGGATAAATGGAAGTGTTCCATTGGAAACGTGAACTCTTACATTATATTATTTGGGTAGACATAAAGGCTTACTAGAGTCCGCTTATGTCTTATGAGGATCGATATGATCGAGCTCATTGCTAACATAATATAATCCTATTGGGTCACACACAACTAGAATGAATTGATTAAACCAGAAGAAGAAAATTGAGAGAATCCTGATGTGGCTTAAGACATCGCGCGACAGATCCTGTCCATGAGACTCGTCTGGTCGTGCGACACTTTAAGCCACAGAGGCGTTTACAGACTAGTTTCCTAATTTGATTAGGAAACAAATATTAATGCTAAAGTAGTATAAATATAACTGTCTGTCAACCCTAATAATTTAGCCGAATTTCTGAAAAGAAAATCACAACAAATACTCTCAATATTCTTCAAGGTTTATGATCTAGCAATCATCAAGAAATCATTCTTGGTTCATTCGAAGGTGTGGATACTATTAGAGGGTCTTCGCTCGTACGACGATCAAGGCCTGGAGTTCGAAGTTTGTGATTCAAAATCACATTAACAAATCGTTCGAAAGCTCAAGAACGAAAAGAGATCAAGGTTGGTTATTTCTATCTCATAGGTATTCAAGTTAATTGTATAGAACGGATCCTAGGGCTCTTGGGTTTTGTGTTATTAGATGCTTAATTCCGCTGCGCATGGACCCATAAAACCCAACACTTGAAACATTGGATCCTTGACAGGGAGATCAACAGAGGTAGTGGAAGTTTTGAGGAGGAGGAAGATTCACATACTGTGTCTACAGGAAACTAAGTGGGTTGGAGAGAAAGCAAAAGAAATTTAGCCTTGGAGTTTTAAGCTTTGACACTCAGGAAAGGATAAGGATAGAAATGGAGTGGGTATCATTATTGATAAGGAGTATATTAATGATGTGATGGAAGTATACAGGAAGAGTGATCGAATTATGGGCATTAAACTGGTGATACGAGATGAGATTATAACTATTATTTATGCCTATGCACCACAAGTAAGGTTGGATGCATCTATTAAACAAGTGTTCTGGAAAGATTTGGAGGAGGTAGTGCAACGAGTACCTAGTGGTGAGAAATTAGTGATTGGTGGTGATCTGAATGGGCATGTGGGGTCTAGTTGACATGGCTTTGAGAGCATACATGGATGTTTTGGTTTTGGGGAGAGGAATGAAGCAGGAAATAATATCCTGGACTTTGCGTTGGCATATGACTTGAGTATAATGAACACTTGGTTCAAGAAGAGAGAATCTCACTTGGTGTCCTATAGGAGTGGAGGTAATGCGAGTCAGATTGACTTCTTCTTAGTAAGAAATGCTTGTAGAAAGAGTTATACAGATTGCAAAGTTATTCCGGGTGAGAGCACAGCAACTCAATATAGACTGGTGGTACTTGATTTTTGAAGTAAGAGAATTTCGAGGAAGAGAAAACCACAGGTAGACCCTAGAATCAAGTGATGGAGACTTCAAGGGGAGAATCAACAGAAATTTGTAGCTAAGATGGTCGATACCGGTATTTGGTCGGATAATATGGAGGATATGGATATAGATTCGACTTTGACTAAGATGGAACATACCATAAATGAGGTGGCGAAAGAAGTCCTTGGAGAATCTAGAGGAAACGGACCACCAAGTAAGGACACATCATAGTGGAACGAGGAAGTAAAACAAGCAATAAAGGGCAAGCGAGAATGCTACAAATTATTGGGGAAATGTAGGAGCGACGACAACTATGAGAAGTATAAGGAAGCTAGAAGAGATGCTAAGAAAGCAGTAAGAGACGCAAGAGCAAAGGTGAATAAAAAACTTTATGATAAGTTGGATACAAAAGAAGGGGAAAAGGACATTTACAGAATCGCTCGTATGAGGGATAAGAGGACACGAGATATTGGGACGGTTAAATATATGAAAGATGTAGATCAAAGAGTTCTAGTCGGGGATAAAGAGATAAAAGATAGATGGAGTTCGTACTTTGATACCTTGTTCAATGGCGGTCAAGAGCATGATATTGGAGATTTAAATATCTCTTCGAGTATGGTTAATCGAGATTTTATGCGGAAAATTCAAAAGAGTGAAGTGGAAATGACAATGAAAAAGATGAGATTGAAGAAAGCTGTAGGACCGGATGGTATACCAATTGAGGTTTGGAGATGTTTCTGGGAGAGGGAAATAGATTGGTTAACAACACTATTTAACAAGATATGGAGAATTAACATAATGCCATTGGAGTGGCGAAAGAGTACTCTGACCCCTTTGTATAAGAACAAAGGTGATGTCCAAGATTGTGCCAACTATCGGGGGATCAAACTAATGAACCATGCTATGAAACTTTGGAAAAGAGTGATTGCATAAAGGCTGAGAAAAATTGTGGATATTTCGAATAACCAATTTGGGTTTATGCTGGAAAGATCGACTATGGAGGCAATATATCTTATGAGACAAACCATGGAAAAATATCGGGATCAAAAGAAAGATTTGCATATGGTTTTTATTGATTTGGAAAAGGTGTATGATAAAGTGTCAAGAGAGGTACTTTGGTGGGCATTAACAAAGAAGGGTGTTTCAAAGAAATATATTGACATTTATCAAGGACATGTATAATGGAGTTAATACTTGTGTACAGACTAGTGTTGGGAAGACTGAAGAGTTCCCTATAAAGATTGGAGTGCATCAAGGTTCTGCACTTAGCCCCTTTCTTTTTGCTTTGCTAATGGACGAATTGACGAGGTCAGTCCAAGATGATATACCAAGGTGTATGTTGTTCGCAGATGATATTGTGCTGATTGATTAGACAAGAGAGGGTGTTGAAAGTAAATTGGAGTTGTGGAGACATACTTTGGAATCTCGAGGTTCTTAGACTATGCAGAAGAAAGACTGAATATTTGGAGTGTAAGTTTAGCAGAGTTGGAAGTAGGGAGGCAGGGGTGGTCACATTTGATGGAAATATTGTCCAAGCTTTTGAATTTTTTCGCTATCTTGGATCCATTATCCAAAAGGATGGAGAATTAGATGGTGATGTGGCTCATAGGATTAAAGCAGTTTGGTTGAAGTGGAAGAGTGCCACAGGGTTTCTATATGATCGCGGCATGCCCAATAGATTAAATGGAAAATTCTACCACATGACAATTAGGCCGGCATTACTTTACGATACCGAAAGTTGGGCCATGAAAAAGTGTCACGAGCATAAGATGAATGTGGCAGAGATGCGTATGCTTTGATGGATGTGCGGTCATACAAGAAAGGATCGATTGGGGAATGAGGTGATCAGAGGTAAAGTAGGAGTTGCGCCAATTGAGGATAAAATGAGGGAAAATCGTCTGAGGTGGTTTGGACATGTGAGAAGGAGACCGAGTGATGCACCGGTTAGGAGGACGGACCAGTGGAGAAATGATAAAATGACGAGGGGTAGGGGAAGACCCAAACAAACTTGGATTAGAGTGATTGAAAATGATATGAGTTTACCTGAGGTCAAGTTGATAATTTAAAATGATTTGCTCATTTTGTGTATGAGTAAATTGTTCATTTGAAATGAGCAAAATTGATAATTTAAAATGATGTTTTTTAATTGTCCTTGTCCTGCTGTTTTTGACCTCAGGTTCATAGTCTGATAAAGCATTCAAAGAAAAACAATGGTTTTGAAATTTTTTTTGTATTGTTAAACTATCATTGGAATTAGCTACCTTAATGTCTAGTTGGTACATCAATGCAAATATGATCTTGTATGAGTTTCTCTTATTCTTATATTTCAAATAAACCATCTATCATTATATTATTCTATCCTTATGTTTTATTTTCTGTAAAGTAGGAGTTGCGAAAGTAGGAGTTGCGCCCATTGAGAATAAAATGAGGGAAAATCGTCTGAGGTTGTATGGACATGTGAGAAGGAGACCGAGTGATGCACCGGTTAGGAGGCCGAAACAGTGGAGAAATGATAAAATGGCGAGGGGGTAGGGGAAGACCCAAACAAACTTGGATAGAGTGATTGAAAATGATATGAGTTTACTTGGAGTGGATGAAAGTATAGTGTTGAAGAGGCCGGAGTGGAGAGCAAAAATCCATATGGGGGCCTGATGTATTTATTTATTTATTATTATTATTATTATTATTATTATTATTATTATTATTATTATTATTATTATTATTTACTATATATTATTATTATTATTATTATTATTATTATTATTATTATTTATTTTATTTTATTATATTTTATATTTTTATTTATTATTATTATTATTATATTTTTTTTCAACAACCTTTTCACACGATGACATATGAGGATTCATGTTAGTCGATCTCAAATTATTTTGGGACTAAGGCTTTGTTGTTGTTGTTTGATTGTAACACACGCATCACATATTGTATTGATGGGGTCTTACTACTATCTTTTTGGATTGTTAAGATTTCTTTCAATGATTTCATATATATATATATATATATATATATATATATAGCTATTCAAATGAGAACCAAATTTATATGAGAATCATGAGAACCACTAACAGCCATTGGATTAAAAAACACATCAATGCTCCAGATTAAAAAAAGAGATAGAGGGGGTGGCATTTTCGTAATTATAGTGAACTAAATCCCCCTCAAATTTCAAAATAAAATATCTCAATATCTATAAGTCGAAAAAATTTCGAAAGCACCGATTTTTGTCTTAACGAGACGATTCAAACTAGATCCACGAAGATAGAATTTTGAAAAAATAATATTGAACAACGTCTAATTTTTAAAACACTAGCTAATTAACTATGTCAGACACTAGCAATTAAGTAATGTACGCACTAGCAACTTAGCTAGTGTATCCAAGTTTAATTTCAATGTTCATCGCCATTTAAAAGGCTAGCTAATTAACTAGTGTACACTAGCTAGTGTACTTAACTAGTGTACACTAGCTTAATTACCTCATGTATCCAACTTGACACGAGCACCTTGGCCATGATTTTAAGGATCATACACAAAAAGGTGACTATAAATTTAAAAAGTTAACATGATACTCATCATATAACAGTAAACATGCATTTGTTCCACTTTAGGTGATAAATTTACAACTTACTTCTAATTAAAAATATAATTTAAAGTAATTAATATAATTCTATTGAAATAAAAAACTTAACAGAAATGTAAATCGGAATGACTTGCCATCGTCATTGATAACGAGCTATGCGTTTGTTTGGTATATAAATAGAGCGTTTGAATTACTGACCCCATAAACGTTTTGAAGGTGGGGTCGAACATGATTTGCAACGTGTGAGTGCTAAGAAGATCAAGCATTGAAAAATAGAAGCTTGAATAACCCAGATACGGTCCGAGCATGAATATTGTCCTGTAGTTTTTTTTTTTTAATTTCACAAATACCTTGCAATAGTAAGCAAGTAGCCACATGAAAAATCACCTTCAAATGCCTAGAAACCACTGAAATTAGCTAGTGTACACTAGTTAACTAGTGTACATTACTTAACTAGTGTGCACGAGTTAATTACTTAACTAGTGTGCACGAGTTAATTACTTAACTAGTGTACATTACTTAACTAGTTAATTACCTAACTAGTGTACATTACTTAACTAGTGTACACTAGTTAACTAGTGTACATTACTTAAATAGTGTACATTACTTAGCTAGTGTACACTAGTTAACTAGTGTACATTACTTAACTAGTGTGCACGAGTTAATTACTTAACTAGTGTGCACGATTTAATTACTTAACTAGTGTACATTACTTAACTAGTGTACATTACTTAACTAGTGTGCACGAGTTAATTACTTAACTAGTGTACATTACTTAACTAGTGTGCACGAGTTAATTACTTAACTAGTGTACATTACTTAACTAGTGTGCACGAGTTAATTACTTAACTAGTGTACATTATTTAACTAGTGTAAATTACTTAATTAACTAGTTAATTACTTAACTAGTGTGCACGAGTTATATGGCTAGTGTGCACGAGTTAATTACTTAACTAGTGTACATTACTTAACTAGTTAATTACTTAACTAGTGTGCACGAGTTATATGGCTAGTGTGCACGAGTTAATTACTTAACTAGTGTACATTACTTAACTAGTGTACATTACTTAACTAGTTAATTACTTAACTAATGTGCACGAGTTATATGGCTAGTGTGCACGAGTTAATTACTTAACTAGCTAGTGTACATTACTTAACTAGTGTACATTATTTAACTGGCTTTTAGTGGTTGAGAGGAAGTGTACACTAGTTAAGTAATGTACACTATTTAAGTAATGTACACTAGTTAAGTAATCTATAAGTCAATATTATTTTTTCAAAATTCTCTGCAACAACCATTATACTGTTAGCTAATAATAAACAAATTTAAAAAATATTAAACCTACTCTATTAAATAGTGTACACTAGCTAACTTCCTTAAGAGTTTTTGTTTCGACACTATTCATTTTCTTCGCTTTTATCCTTTTTGTGTGTACGTGATACAGAATAAGAATAAAGTATTAAATGAAATGTATTTTCTTTATATAATAAAATTTAGTTTGAGTAGTTTTGTGCTTATTATATTTCCATGGCAAACTGAACATGAAATGAGTTAACAGATCAATGTATAGTCTCTAAAAATAGTAAGCTCAACAAAAGCAACTCCACTAACATGGTAACAAACGTACACAATAGCCGAACCAGTCGCAAGTCGAAAATATCAGGTTCCTCCGATGATAATGGACAGCTCTCTGTTGTACTTGTCATTAAATAGTGTACACTAGCTAATACTGGACATATGGCTTATACCCAAGTTAAATAGTGTACACTAGTTAAGTAATTAACTCGTGCACACTAATTAAGTAATGTACACTAGTTAAGTAATCTATAAGTCAATATTATTTTTTTTAAATCCTATCTTCAGGGATCTAGTTTGAATCGTCTCGTCAAGACAAAAAAATCAGTGTTTTCGAAAAAAAAATTCGACTTATAGATATTGAGATATTTTATTTTGAAATTTGAGGGGGATTTAGTTCACAATAATTACGAAAATGCCATCCCCTCTATCTTTTTTTAATCCTGAAAGATTGATGCTGTTTTTTAATCCAATTGTTAGTGGTTCCTCATGATTCTCATATAAATTTTGGTTCATTATAATACATATATATATATATATATATATATATATATATATATATATATATATATATATATATATATATATATTATTTTTATTTTAAAAAAAAATAGTTAATAATTAGGGTCAAATGTTATATTTCAAAACTTATTTGGGCCAGTTTTTAGGGTTTCGTCAAGTCATATTAGAATAGATTAAATAGTTTTATAATTTTATTGATTTGAAAATCAACCTGAGGTCAAGTTGATAATTTAAAATGATTTGCTCATTTTGGAGAAAAGTACCTTTTTCGTCCTTAAAGTACCTTTAGTTATACCTTTTCGTCATCCAACTATTTTTTTTTACTTAAGAATCCCTGACCTACCGTTTTGAGGTATATGTAGTCCGTCCAGTTAACTGGCGTTAATTTTTCCGTTAACTTTGGCTGAGCTGGCACCTACATGGTGTTTCCATCCTACGTGGCGATGAGTCAGCATGGGGCTTAAAAGAAAAAAGAAAAAAGAAAAAAAGAAAAAAGAAAAAAAGAAAAAAGGAAAAAATAATAATAAAATAATAATAATAACAAAATAATAATAATAATAAAAAAATAATAATAAAAAATATAATAATAATAATAAAATATTAATAATAATAATAATAAAATAATAATAATAATAATAATAATAATAATAATAATAATAAAATAATAATAATAAATGTGAAAAAATATTTTAATCTATTTTTAAATTTATTATTTTTGAATATTCATTTTGAGACGGAGGAAATATCATTATAATTTTTTTTTATAATTTTGATTCTCCATATTCCATATTTCAGACCACCATTACCACCATCCAACCAATCCGCACTATATATATATATATATATATATATATATTATTTTTATTTAAAAAAAATAGTTAATAGTTAGGGTCAAATGTTATATTTCAAAACTTATTTGGGCCAGTTTTTAGGGTTTGGTCAAGTCATATTAGAATAGATAAAATAGTTTTATAATTTTATAGATTTGAAAATCAACCTGTGGTCAAGTTGATAATTTAAAATGATTTGCTCATTTTGGAGAAAAGTACCTTTTTCGTCCTTAAAGTAACTTTAGTTATACCTTTTCGTCCTCCAACTATATTTTTTACTTAAGAATCCCTGACCTACCGTTTTGAGGTATATGTAGTCCGTTCAGTTAACTGGCGTTAATTTTCCCGTTAACTTTGGTTGAGCTGGCACCTACATGGCGTTTCCATCCTACGTGGAGATGAGTCAGCATGGGGCTTAAAAGAAAAAAAAAAAAGATAAAAGAAAAAAGAAAAAAGAAAAAAGAATAAAGAAAAAAGAAAAAAGAAATAATAATAAAATAATAATAATAAAATAATAATAATAATAATAAAATACTAATAATAAATATAATAATAATAATAAAATAATAATAATAATAATAATAATAATAATAATAATAATAATAATAAAATAATAATAATAATAATAATAATAATAATAAAATAATAATAAATGTCAAAAAATATTTTAATCTATTTTTAAATTTATTATTTTTGAATATTCATTTTGAGACGGAGGAAATATCATTATAATTTTTTTTTTTAATTTTGATTCTCCATATTCCATATTTCAGACCACCATTACCATCATCCAACCAATCCGCACTATATATACTCCCTCCGTCCCAGAACAATCTTCACACTTTCCCTTTTGGGCGTCCCAAAACTTACTTCACACATTTAAAACTTACCTAAAATGGAAAGGAATCTTTACTATTCCCTCCACTCATTCTCTCTCCTATATTATTTTAATACTCACAACACCATTATAATTTACTATTCTCTCCACTCATTCTCTCTCCTATTTTATTTTCACACTCACAACACTTTCAATATAATACTCCTTCCTTAAAACATGTGCAAACAGTGTATGTGAACATTGTTCTGGGACGGAGGGAGTATATATATATATATATATATATATATATATATATAATTTTAAAAAATAGTTAATAGTTAGGGTCAAATGTTATATTTCAAAACTTATTTGAGCCAGTTTTTAGGGTTTGGTCAAGTCATATTAGAATAGATAAAATAGTTTTATAATTTTATAGATTTGAAAATCAACCTGAGGTCAAGCTGATAATTTAAAATAATTTGTTCATTTTGGAGAAAAGTACCTTTTTCGTCCTTAAAGTACCTGTAGTTATACCTTTTCGTCCTCCAACTATTTTTTTTACTTAAGAATCCCTGACCTACCGTTTTGAGGTATATGTAGTCCGTCCAGTTAACTGGCGTTAATTTTCCCGTTAACTTTGGCTGAGCTGGCACCTACATGGCGTTTCCATCCTACGTGGCGATGAGTCAGCATGGGGCTTAAAAGAAAAAAGAAAAAAGAAAAATAATAATAATAATAATAAAATAATAATAATAATAATAATAAATAATAATAATAAAATAATAATAATAATAATAATAATAATAATAATAAAATAATAATAATAATAATAATAAAATAATAATAATAAATGTCAAAAAAAATTTAATCTATTTTTAAATTTATTATTTTTGAATATTCATTTTGAGACGGAGGAAATATCATTATAATTTTTTTTTAATTTTGATTCTCCATATTCCATATTTCAGACCACCATTACCACCATCCAACCAATCCGCACCACCACCACCATCGAACCCACCAGTAACACCATCCAATTCCAACCAATCTGCACCACCACCATCGAACTCGGCCACAAAACCGCTGCCAACAATCCCTAAATCAACTACCACCCAAACCTACAATAATCACACAAATTACAACGTATATGATCCTCCGCCGAATCTAAATGCAACAATTACAAACTCAATTTACCGATTAGGGTTCAATAGTCCAGTCGATTTGATTCTTGAATTTTTGGGGGTTAAAGTGGGTGGCGGTGGAACCATGGGCGGAGGACAGGAACTGAGTGGGGAAGGAGGGGGAGGTGGAGGTGAAAACGTAGACGGTGATGACGGAGGAGGTGGCGATGGCGATGGCGATTCGTGACGAAAGAGAGATGGAGAGAGAAAGAAAGAACGAGAGAGAGAGAGTACAGGGAAGAAGGTAGAGAGAGAGAGAGATTTTGCATATATTATTATTGGGATTTAAAAAATTTTGGGTGAATTATTGAAGAGCTCGTTTTATAAAAAACTGTCTGTTGATATCATTTTTATACTTATAAAAAATTATAATGATGTTTCCTCCATCTCAAAATGAATATTCAAAAATAATAAATTTAAAAATAGATTAAAATATTTTTTGACATTTATTATTATTATTATTATTATTATTATTTTATTATTATTATTATTTATTATTATTATTATTTTATTATTATTATTATTATTATTATTATTTTATTTTCTTTTTACTTTTTTTCTTTTTTCTTTTTTCTTTTTTCTTTTTTCTTTTTCTTTTTCTTTTTATTTTTCTTTTCTTTTTCTTTTCTTTTTTCTTTTTTCTTTTCTTTTTCTTTTTCTTTTTCTTTTTTCTTTTTTCTTTTTTCTTTTTTCTTTTTTCTTTTAAGCCCCTATGCTGACTCATCGCCACGTAGGATGAAAACGCCATGTAGGTGCCAGCTCAGCCAAAGTTAACGGGGAAATTAACGCCAGTTAACTGGACGGACTACATATACCTCAAAACGGTAGATCAGGGATTCTTAAGTAAAAAAAATAGTTGAAGGACGAAAAGGTATAACTAAAGGTACTTTAAGAACGAAAAAGGTACTTTTCTCGCTCATTTTGTGTATTAGTAAATTGTTCATTTGAAATAAGCAAAATTGATAATTTAAAATGATGTTTTTTAATTGTCCTGCTGTTTTTGACCTCAGGTTCATAGTCTGATAAAGCATTCAAAGAAAAACAATGATTTTGAATTTTTTTTTTGTATTGTCAAACTATCATTGCAATTAGCTACCTTAGTGTCTAGTTGATACATCAATGCAAATACAATCTTGTATGAGTTTCTCTTATTCTTATAATTCGAACAAATCATCTATCATTATATTATTCTATCCTTATGTTTTATTTTCTGTAAAGATTTTAGGGTGGTTGACTTGAAAGCATTTAGCAACTTACAAAATTGTAAAGACATCATTGTTCTAAAATGTAGACTAAAGCCGACATGAGGATGTCCAAGGTGAAGGTCAACGTATGTTTTTTATTGAGTTAATAACTTTAATTTGTATTATACTCGTCCCAAAAAATGAATATTCATCTTTTTTTAAGTTTATGTTACCTTTTTCAGTTATTTGTGAAAAGGGCCCGGTTGATGTAATTCATGCTTATTAGTTCTTAATATTATCATTTTTAACGAAACGAATTGACCTAAAATTTTCATATATTTGTAGCAAGTTCACATCATATTAACGTTTTTTTTTGTTTATTGCAGGAGAATTTTTACAAGCTAAGAGTTATTTATGAAAAAAATAATAATAAGCTATTTTCTTTGTTTGAAATTACTATATTTGTTTGAAATTTATTATTCAATTTATTTATGTAATAGGTAATAGTATTTATTCAAAATTATTATATGTAATATTTAATTAAGGACCAAGCTCACAGAAAACGGAGTTAGAACTCTATTATTAATGCTTATTTTATTTTAGTTTAACATCAGCGAATAAATAATCATTTTTCAGAAAATTCTAAGTACTTGCTCTTAATGAGCATAAATGACTCATTAATTAGCTTTTAATATTGACATGGGTATTATTGGGTTTATAATATTTATAGGGACAATTTTGGTAATTGAAATGGGAGCTAATGAACCTGGACAACATTGTGTCTAAATGATAGTTTTGGAGGGAAAATGACAAAATCACTTCACACTTTATTTATTAATAGATATGAATCAACTTGCTTATTGAAAAGTTCTTCCAGTGCTCTATGATCTCAACCGTCAAGACGAATCCATTCCCCTTAAAAAGCCAGGAATCTCATCACAAAGTCACAACTTCTGGTGTAGGAGAAGAAAGGGTTAGATATGAAAAAGATGAGGAATTCGAACGGTAATGCATAGATCAACCCCTCTCTGCATCGGAATAGCGACAAACTTAGGATTGGAGAGGGTGGGTAATCGACAATATCATTGAATTTTCTTCTGCGCTGATGGAGGGAAGGGGTTTCGATTTTTGGTTATTTGAGAAGAAAATGTAGGGTAGGAGCTGCTTTGTTTCAACCTTTCCCCTTGGCACTTTCAACTTGAAACAAAGAGGAAAGAGCCAACTCTAAACTACCTTTATAAGCAACATGTATGTGCTCCTCTGACGAACAATATGGCTTTACCGGCAATGGCGCTGAGCCAAGCCTGCCAACTGGCTGCAAGTCTGTAATTTGCTCTCCTTCCAGATACTTGTGCAAATTCCTCAATCTAAAGCTAACTGACTCACTACCAACACCATTAGAAATCGATGTTCTGACTATCTTCTTCTTCTATTCCAATTCCACATCCGACCTACAATTCTCAGTCCTGTCCGACCTAAACTCATACCAGCATTAATCGATAATCGATTCATTCTTCCAAATTACTGGCTTGAATTTTAGTCTTCACACTCTCAATTGTGTCGTTCGTCTTCCCACTCTCAAATATCTGCATTTAGACTATAGGATGAAGATGACAGTTCTTTACAAACCCAGCGAGAAAATGGAGAGGGCGGTTGTACAACTTCTTTGGAAACGGTTAAATTTCAAATTGAATCCTGACCCTTTTTTGTCTTTTTCCAAATTAAATCCTAGTCACTCTTTGTGTGGCGGTTAAATCCCACCTCTATTGTAATATAGATAGAATGACTTTGAACGTTTCATTATAATTACTATCACAATTAAGTTGTCAAACTTTATATAAAATTACATTCAAATTAATTTTTATAATAAAAAAATTGATTCTTATTTTTAGCATAAAAACATGATACTTATTAGTCAATTTAGGAAGTATATATTTTGTTGTAAGAAGAAAAAAAAATTGTAGTTTGCATTGTGATGCTGGGAGTATATGTAAAATAATTGGTTGAATTTATTTTAATATTTAAAAATCAAGATTTAGTTTGTCATTATCTTTTATTTTAATGCTCTTCGTATCCTAATATAACTATTAATTCATGGCGTGATACTTAATAAAAGGACTTTCCACACAACAAAACAACTTACTACTAATAAACTAGATTATCACTAATATCAAAATCTCCTAAACTCTAATGACGTGGCCTTCCACCGTTGGACCAATCAAAATTCATTGTTTTAAACAAATTTAATGACGTGACACTTTGATCCAAGGATTAAGGAGCAACCTTATTATAAAAATGTCTTTGAAATACTCTTCAATGTCTTCATCACCTTGGTAAACATAGTTAAAAATGGGAAAAATTCTTTACCTCCCCAGCACTCTACTCTGAGGGGCCGGACCCTGGAGATCCAGAATTAGTCCGATGTAAGTTGGGAACCTGGGCATCAAAAAAAAATAAAAATTGGAGAAAATTCAATCTTAAAGGAAAATGACACACACACACCACTCTTTATTAGGTTTTATGAATTCCTAGTATGATTGATATATTACATTTCTCCTAGTAAAATTACGAATATTTTGGACGGGGAGATAAAAAAAAAATTGTATTAAATGATATACTTCATCTATCTCACTAAAAGCTACACAATTATTATTTGCACTGCTATTAAGAAAATATGTTAGTGAATTAGGTATTGTAAGTATAAAAAATGAGCTAGAAAAGAGAAAGTGGGCTAGGATATAGTCATTGATTGATTGATTGTTGTTGTTAGTATAACATGTAAGTCTTTAACATTTATATTTTAGAAAGTGTATAATTTAGGCTGGAATGTCATTGTGTGTAGTTTCTAGTGCATGTGCTTGTTTGTTTTGTCTTTGTATCATGCAATTGCAAGGGTTACTACAATAAATCTCGCATTATATCAAAACAAAAAGGGGGTTATTGTTCGTTATACAAGAATGTTTCAGGGATTATGAAATGTTTGGTTGACGTATACTCGTTAATCTAGATTTTCAATGTCGAGTACTAGAAGCTAAATAGTATTCGATGAGAGATTTCTTATATGTCGAATTGAGACAATCCAAGTTTTACTTTAGTCGAATCCGAATTTATCGAGATTTAGATTAAAATTCTCAAAGTTTTACTTTGAGAGATTTCTTAATGTTATGAGTATTGAACTACATAGAATTAAATTAATTGCATTATTTTGGTCAAAATGACGCACTTTTTGATAAGATTGCGACGCGCCATTATAAATAAGAAAATAACACTTTCTAAAATATAAATCAGAAACTGTGTTGTTGCCAAATAATGGAATATACTCCCTCCGTCCATGTGAATGGACACTTATTTTCTTTTTAGAACGTTTCACGTGAATGGACACTGTCCAAAATGAAAAAAAAATATTCACTATTTTCTTCACTCATTCTCTTTCCTACTTCACTTTTACACTCACAACATTTTCTCTCCTAACTATTCCTCCCACTCATTTTCTCTCCTATTTAATTTTTCATATTCACAAACACCTCCTCCACCTATTTCTCTCTCCTACTTTTTCTTAATTTTCACACCCAAAAAGCTAGTGACCATTCACATGGGACGGAGGGAGTATTTTGTTTTATATCCTTGTTCTTTTATTACATCTTTCTTGTACAATGCCTCACACTAAATAAAGTTCGTCAATAATGATGTCAGCATACGACATCCAAAACAACTTTACTTTATTGGTTTAAATTATTATATTTAAGAAATTATAAATCATACTCCCTCCGTTCCGTCCGAAAGGACAATTTTACCTCCTAAAACGG
The DNA here is from genome assembly GCA_022495995.1 of Adenophora triphylla var. japonica. NCBI lineage: Eukaryota > Viridiplantae > Streptophyta > Magnoliopsida > Asterales > Campanulaceae > Adenophora > Adenophora triphylla. Next base: position 152,499 of record JAFEMH010003199.1, on the reverse strand, counting down.
AAATTAAGAAATGAATAAGAAAAGTGATGTAAGAAAGAGAAAAATGTTAAATGTTGTGAGTATGAAAAATTAAATAGGAGAGAGAATGAGTGGGAGGAATAGTTAGGAGAGAAAATGTTGTGAGTGTAAAAGTAAAGTAGGAGAGAGAATGAGTGGGGTAGAAAGAGAATAAAAATAATAAAAACTTTTCTTTTTGGGATTGTGCCCTTTTAAATGAGACGCCCAAAAAGAAAATTTGTGCCCTTTCGGACGGGACGGAGGGAGTAGTATTTATTTCGATTTTCTTTTTTATACCTTTCTTTAAATATAAGTTTTATATTTAAAAAAAGATGCGTAAAGTCACTTTAAATATGTTGTATAATAAGTGTTACATTTTTAAATTAAAAAAAATAGTATAATATTATTGTGACATAAATAATATATAAAATGTATTAATAATATGACAAGAAAACTGATTTGGTTAAAAAATATTTTCTTATACTCTTCTCGTTTTATATTAAATTGCAAAATTTGTCATTTTATGTTTCATAGAAATTACAAAAGTTGAAATTGATTTTTTTTAATATTTTTTAATTAGCAAAACTCACTTGTTATTATCAAATCAAAAAATCATTTACTATTATCGAATCATTTTGAGAATCACCGAATTTAGAGAAGAAGAACACAAGAATATTTTCAGTTTCTTAAAAAATATTATACAGTGAGAGAGAATTTTTTTTTATTTGATTTTTACAATTATATGGGACAAGATCATTATCTTGTTGAAAGTTGAAGCATCTTATTAAATCAAGAAAGAAATATATGTATAAATAAATAAAGTTATGATTACGTAGGAGATGCAGATGGAGGTATTAGATTGGTGTAACACAAGCTTCCAATGTCAAAAGAGAAAAATATAATGTGTGAATGGGATTGGAGAATGAAAAGGGCAAGAAAGAAGGGGTGGAGATGCTTTAATATGCCTTTTTCTATTTGCCTTCCTCTCTCTCTCTCTCTCTCTCTCTCTCTCTCTCTCTCACACACACACACACACAAATTACTCTTCATTTTTGAATAAAAATTAGTAGGGGTGTAAGTGTAAATGTTTGATTTGATTTGATCTGGGTCAATTTATTAATTAAATCACTAGTTATTATTATTAGTTTGAGAAAATTTCAAATTGATCTGGGTCAGAAAAAGTTCAAACCCAAAATGTCACAATTTGGTTTGATTTTGTTCAAATCACGTTTCAATTATTTTGTTTCAGACCATGATTTAGATTATCGTCCAAACCGCTTTTTCAAATCATGGTTTAAATCATGATTCAGATCATTGTACGAACTACACTTCAGACTTTAGCTCATTATCAAATTTGTTTAAAATTTTCCGTGATCACGAAAAAAGAATGAGGGATGCGAGTGTTAAAAGAATGGATGCGAGTGTTGAAGGAAATTTGAAGAAATAGGGAGACTAGAGGAAAAAAGAGGGGTTAGAAGGATAAAAAAAAACACAATATACAATACCGAGAGTGTAGAGAACTTGGTTATTCATGTATCATAATGAAAATAATAAAAGATAAAATTAATATTAAATTAGATGCAAAACGAGAATTAGGATTATTATAATGTAATTTAGTTTTTTCATTGATCTAACGATTAGGGAGAAACGTATTTCTCCATAATCTATGGAGAAACGGTTTTTTTTTTCCGTCGGTGCTCTCTAAACGCAAACAACCCGGCTCTCCCTAAATCGCCAATGGCGACTTAGCCCACTACCCTCTAATCGGCCGGCGACCCTGCTCCCTTCCTCCTTCTCCTTCAATCCTCCTCACCGTTCTATCTTTCTCTCAAACCTCAATCGCAGCTCACCAAAATCAACAACCCAATTCCCCTTCAATCGTTTTCTTCTTCTCCGATCTCTCCACCAGTTATCTCTCCTAAGCAGCTTTGATTGACCCACCAACCTCTGCGGCTATTAAGCTTATTTGGCTGTCATTTCCAAACTTCTTGACCTAATTTTAAGGTATGAATATTAACACTTAATTTACAGCATCAAAAGGAAAATTGACAAAAAGCAGAAGTCCGTAATTGAAGAAAAACGAAAAGAAATAGACAAAAATCAGGAAAGGAAGTTGACAAATCAGGAATGGAAATCACAATTAGAGAAAATGGAAGTATATCCGCTTGTCTCTGTTCAACACACAATCACGCACGTACGTTGTGGATTTGGTTCTAATGAGATTGATTTTGAGAGAATTCTGAAATTCTGGATATCAACATTCAATGTTCTGGATATCCAGAACCTTTTGAAAGGATATCCAGAACCTTTTGAAAGGATATCCAGAAATTTTGTATTGGCCATGACCTTGGCCCATGGAGAAACGGGTATCCAGAACCTTTTGAAAGGATATCCAGAACCTTTTGAAAGGATATCCAGAAATTTTGTATTGGTCATGACCTTGACCCATGGCCTTGGCTTGGGCAATTCTAAATTTCTGGTTATTCATTTTGAAAGTTTCTGGATATACAGAACCTTTTGAAAGGATATTCAGAATCTATTTAAGTTGATATCCTGAAAGTTGGTATGTGTTGGTCCCATTCTAACATAACTTCTGGATATCATGATCAAAGGGTTCTGGATATCCAGAACCTTTGAGATTAATATCCAAAACATTTAAAAAAACACGTTTCTCCATAACTTATGGAGAAACACGTTTCTCAGCATACCTACTCATATTACTCAATATACAAATATGTAGTTAATATATGCGGTATGGGGGTTCAATCTACTAGTTTGATCTGATGGTTGGTGGTTTGGTTTGATGATTAAGTCTGATGGTTTGGTTCGATGGTTCGGTATGACGGTCTCAAACTGCGATTTAGTTTGATTTAGTTCAGTTTGATTTGATTTGGTTTTAAAGGGTCAAACCACAAACCAAATCAAACTATATGGTTTATCAATTTTTGAGGCCGAACCAACCTCACAGTTTGAATCAGCTTGATCTCAAACCACGGTTTGAGCCGAACCACTTGCAGCCCTAAAAATTAATACTCTCTAAGTCTCAAATTATATACTCTCTCCGTCCCAGTACAACCTTCACATTTAATGTTTGCACGAGAATAAGAAAAAATATAGTAAAGTAGGTGGTGTTAGTATAAAAGTGAGGTAGGATAGAGAAAGTGAGATAGAAAATAATAATTGAATTATAATTGTGAGTATGACATATGAGTACCATTAATATAAAAGTAATAAAACATTATCATAATAAAGTATGTAGTTTGTAATAGAACATGAAAATATTTAGTTTGTACTGTAGTGATACAAAGGGATTATTTTCTTTGGTCTCATATTATATTATAAGAATCCTTTTTTTTTTCTTTTGATACTTCTCACATTACAAGTCGTACTTTTTTCTTATTTTCAAATACTTTTGACTCATTTTCAAAATAATAAATAATATTTTGGACCTTTTCTCCTATTACTTTTATAGACTTGCGAAAAAGAAAACTAGGACCAATATTTATCGCCATACTTTTTATCTACTTGAATTATCGATGATAATACATTGGACAATTATGTTATCAACTCATTTGCAATTGTTTACCAATTTTTTTTAATAAAAGTGCAAACTCTTATTAAGACTCTTGATATGGGACATAGGAGAGAAAATACTATTTTTTTTAAACAAATAAAAATGATAAATATAAACGTCTTTATAAAATAAGATGGAGGAGTATTATTTTCTTCTATCACAAAAATGGTAATTTTGTTCTACGAAAATGTTGTTTACCAAAAAACTAAAAATAAGCTTAAACGAAATCCTTAAAATTCCTTAATGAATTACTTTAAAACACAAATTAATGTCCCTTAAAAATAAAAATAAAAGATTAAGTGAACAATGTAAAGATAATGGGGAAGGTTTTTAGAAAATTTAAGCAATTGACTATATGATTTAATACATTTTCCTTATTTTAATAGATGTCACATTAACTTATCAATAGTTTTAATAAATGTAGTCAATGCATATTAAATTTTTAACTTGTAATGGTTAAATATCTAGATAAAATTAAAACAACAATTATTTCGGAATGAATGAAATATATTAACATATTATAATAAGATTTTGGGGCAATTATCAAATAGTCCCTCATCCTGATGGAAACTACCACCAAGGACACACATTTCATGAATTTACCACCAGGTCCGTCGGTTATAAGCTCACTCGCGTCATTGTTAATGTCACCTGCACTTTATGTCAAAGGGACAGCTCGCTGTCCCTTTGTCCCCCTTTTTTTTTCATTTTTTTCTTCTCCAAAAACTTTAAAATGAAATATCTTAAGATCTAGAACTCAAAAAAAAAAAAATCGAGACTATTGTATTATTCGTATCGTCAAAACGAATCAAACTAGCAGCATCAACATATAATTTGGAGCAAAATTGATATATTTGTTAAGTTCACAGTTGTTCTAATTAAGTTCACAGTTGTTACAAGTTCACAGTTGTTTTTGATAAGTTCACAATTATTTTTTTACATTTGTTCCAATAACAATTAAGAGAAGTTCACAGTTGTTTTAGCTAAATTCATAATTTCTGCATGAAAATGACTATCATTTACTTAATTTACAGTTTTTTTTAGTTAAGCTCACAGTTGTTTTTAGTCTTTTATAGCCTCATTTTGCAATTTTATGAGATTATTTGACCTATTTGTTAAGTTCAATGTTGGTTTTTGTTAAGTTCACAGTTGTTTTAGTTAAGTTCACAATTGTTTTTAGTATTTTATAGCCTTTATTTTTTTCAATTTTATGAGATTATTTGACTTATTTGTTAAGTTCACTGTTATTTTTTGTTAAGTTCACAGTTGTTTTAGACTTTATGGCCTCTATTTTGCAATTTTATGAGATTGTTTGACATATTTGTTATGTTCACAGTTGTTTTTACTTACGTTAACTGTTGTTTTTTGTTAAGTTCACAGTTGTTTTAGTCCTTTATGGCCTCTATTTTTGCAATTTTATGAGATTATTTGACATATTTGTTAAGTTCACAGTTGTTTTTAATTAAGTTCACAGTTGTTTTTAGTCATTTATGACCTCTATTTTTGTTTTTTTTTATGAAAACCTCGAATGATGAATCAAAATTAAAAATATATATTCAACTCATTACACTTCTGTCCTAAAAATCAAATCGATAAATTTTTTTTTTGTGTCTTAATTGCTGTCCAATGATGGGAAAAAGAACTTTCAGCAAGAATTTATTCTGTTTATGGGAAAAAGCTCCGGTAGTAAAAAATTGAAGCTTTATCAAATAGTAATATTTTTTACTTAAAAAATGGAATATCTAAAAAACTTGAAAATCATTTGTCTTCAAAGATTGGGAAATCCATTGTTCATTTATTTGTTTAACCATCCCTCAACGCAAATGTAGTACTAAATCGGAGTAACAACATATATAAAATAAAAGTGATCCACTCATGTTGACGTACTGAGCAACAAAATCAGAAATGGATTGGCTTTCTTCTATTCCTAATCCTAATCTTAATCAATCGCTACTTGGATCTGTCCCTGCTTTCTGGCTTCGACTTCAAAAATTGGAAATGAAATCGGAAGAGACAAATTGGGCAAATGTGTGAGGAAAAAACTGTCGCCGGACGGAATCATATAAAGCTAGGGAGGTGGAAAATCATTGGATTTGAGAATGGAGAGCAGATCGGAGGTGTAGAAAGAGCAACTCTGGTCAAATCGTTATGAATGGACTTATACCGGAGTGGTCGCCGGCGATGGGAGGTGAGAGATCGCCGGAGATGAAGGAGAGAGAGACAGAAAGTAGAGAGAAATTAGAGTGTGCGTATGTGTGTGTCGTGTGTGGATGAGAGGGTGGGTTGGGTAGAGAAGGACTAGATGGAATTTTGATTATGATGTCGGGCTAGTCGGTTAAATTTCAAAATACTTGTCTAAATTGATCTTTTCACTCAGGATGAAGGACCCAACGATAATTTTTCCTAAGATTTTACTACGTATTTTCTTACTTAAACATAAAATATAGCATTATCTTGAAATATACAATAAATAAATGATGAAGTGATTCCAATTCGGGCAGAAGAGAAAAGTATCTTTTTTATCATTCAATTAGTTTAAGTTTTACTTTTTCGTTATTACACTATTTTTTTTTTACCTTTTCATCTCTAACTTATTATTTTTTGGATTATGTCATTCCTTCATCAGTTTGCCGTTAATTTTACCGTTAGCCCGCCTATGTGGCATGTTGATGTGACATTTTTTTGCTTAATTAGCAAGGTAAATTGCTCATTTAAAAGTGTTAAAGGGGTAAAAGTGTAAAATATTATACTTCAGACCCTAAATATTATTGGTCATTTGGAACCATTCATTGTTGACATGGAATTGTAGAGGGTAAAAGTGTATAATTTAAAAATAAAATTATTTAAATAATAGTTTAATTTTCTTTTGAACAATTTTTTAATTAATATTCATAATAATATGTTTTTCTTCTTTCTCTTTTGAACAACTTTTTTTTATACTAATTTGTTTTTTTTTCTCTTTTGAAAAAATAATATTTATATTAATCTGTTGTTTTAAATATTAATTTGTTAGAAAACTAATATTTATATTAACACACAATAATATCATGTAATTTTTTTTTAGAAATTTCATTTATTTAAAAAATGACAATATTAATCATTAATTCTTATCTACAATCCCACTATCATCTAAAGCAAACATTGCTATCCACCGGCCACCACCAAAACACCCACCGACCACCACCTTTTCAACACCACCACCACCAACCACCAAAATCCCTATGACAAGAAGCACAAGAACGTTAAATCAAAAGAAGATTGATGCAAAGACTCAAACAGATGATAATGCGATTTATGAACAGTCTCAGGAGGAGATTGAGATTAAGAAGAAGATTCTGAAGATTTATTCAACAATTTTTGAAGGCAAAATAAAAAACGAGGATCCGATATTCATGTACGATTTTATTCCTAGGCCGTAGACGACCCTTTTGTCTGCGGGTGTAATTCAAAATTCTTGCATCTCCCTACAGTGTAAACGCATTTCTTTAAGATGGATTGACCATTTTGTTTTTCATTCCCCTCTTTTTTATGATTTCAGAAGAGGTAGACTGGATATTTATTTAAAGTTTAGCTAGGCGAAGGTCCTTGTTAAAAAATTGATAGATAGGTTTAAAAGCAAAATAAGCAAAAAAAAAAAAAGCCCCCCTTGCCGTTCTTAACGTACATAACAAAAAAGAAAGGGAAAAAAAGGAAAAAAAGGGAAAAAAGGGAAAGAAAGGAAGATAGAAGAAAAAGAAAGGAAAAATATCTTGCCTCCGTCGCCATATCACTACCGCACAACACTGCCTTAACACCCTTCCACCTTTTATAAGCCATCAGTGACCACTTCAAAATCCCAGGATTTTTTTTCAAACATTTCAAATCAAACATTCAAAAATCCCCAAATCGACTAAAATCCTAGCCTTCGTTTTCAAACATTCAATTTGAAGAAACAAGGAAAATCTGGATCGTGACCCTTGAGGTGAGAAAGAACGAGATGGGGGGACTTCGATTTTGAAGAAAATGGTGAGGATGGGCGGCGGATCGCTAACCAGATTTAGCTCTAGCAAAAAAAAGCGAGCAACTGACGGTGGTTTTGAGGGGGAAAAAGCGAACGAAAAAAGGAGCTGCTAGGGGAGATGGGTTTGGCTGGTGCCTAAGAATATGAGGGAAGAAGTCGTTGTCGGAGAAGATGAGGGAAGAAGAAGACACGGCCAGAGATGATGAAGTTGAGGTAGTGGGTGGAGAAGCCGCCGAAGAAGAGGGCAGACGTTGATAAACAGAGGAAACGGGGCGGAAGAGTAGGGGGTGGCGGCGACGGTTATGAACTTCTAGTTTAGTAATTGAGAGAATGAGATGGAACATTTTTAGGATTAAAAGTAAATGGAAATTTTAAAGTAGGGTTTTTTGTTTTAATTTTGAGCCCTTAAATATCATGAGATAAATTTTATAGGTTTGTAATTCGATTTTTAGCATTTTAACCATTGTAAATTCACGTAATCATCTTGTGTAGGCCACCTATGAAATACATGACCAAATAAGCAAAAAATTAATGAGTCAGCATGCCAACGTCACTAAATTTAATGGTGAAATTGACGGTTAATTGTCAAAAGAATGACATAATCCATAAAATGATAGGTTAATGATGAAAAAGTAAAAAAAATTGTTTAAGGATGAAAATGTAAAACTTAAACTAGTTGAAACACAAAATCTGGTCATATACCTAAGGGTATAATAAAATCTGGTCCTATACCTAAGGGTATAATACCAGAATTGGAAAAAAAAAAATCTGGAAAAACAAGGGGGGACTGAGGTGACGATCGCACCCCTACACCGAGCAATCGCACCCCTCGCGTGATTTGGGGTTTTTATGAGATTTTGATCTCGATCTTTATTTGTGGGTGTATTTTTGAATCTCTCATTAGCTTTTATTGAAAATGATTTGAGAAAATGAGGACTCGTAGAATTAAACCTTGTAAAAAAACGTTAATACATTTCATACGGGTTGATAGCCTATCAGAATCAATCAAAATACAAATATTTGTAATAAAATTTATACAATCAAACTAATTTTTGTTTGGTTCAAACTATTTATCTTAGCAATATTAGGGTTATTCCATACTGGCTCCGTTTATTTCGACGTAAAATGTTATCTGGAAAATGTTTTTTTCGAAAAATGTTTTCCTGTAAAATATTTTACTTAGGAATCAGGAAGGGCGTAAAATATTTTACGGCGTAAAATATTTTACGGCGTAAAATGATTTACTTAGAAAAATGTTTTACTTAAGAAAATGTTTTACTTATGATTATTATTATTATTATTATTTATTTATTTATTTTTAATTATTATTATTATTTATTTTTAATTATTTTAATTATTTTAACTATTTTAATTATTTTAATTATTATTATTTATTATTATTATTTTTTTATTATTATTATTATTATTATTATTATTATTATTATTATTATTATTATTATTATTATTATTATTATTATTATTATTATTTATTATTATTATTATAATTTATTTTATCATTATTATTATTTTATTATTATTATTTATTATTATTTTTATTTTTATTTTTATTTTATTTTTATTTTTATTATTAGTATTAGTATTATTATTATTTATTTTTTATTATTATTTTTTATTGTTATTTTTATTATTAATTTTTTTATTTTTTATTTTTATTTTTTATTTTATTTTTTATTTATTTTTTCTTTATTTTTTATTTATTTATTTTTTATTTATTTATTTTTTATTTATTTTTATTTTTATTTTTATTTTTATTTTTATTTTTATTTTTATTTTTATTTTTATTTTTATTTTTATTTTTATTTTTATTTTTATTTTTATTATTATTATTATTATTATTATTATTATTATTATTATTATTATTATTATTATTATTAGAATGAGGAAGTAGAATGTTGTACCTTGTGAAATATGAGTTGTACATGAAGGGCACCATTTTTCGGAAAATGTTTTACTTAGTACAAGGTCAGTAAGTCGTTTTACTTAGAAAGGGGGTAAAATATTTTTCGGAAAACTTTTTCTCCATTTTTCGAAAAACAACCAAACACCGGAAAACGAGTTATTTTACGGAAAACATTTTTCGGAAAACAACCAAACACCGGAAAACGAGTAATTTTACGGAAAACATTTTTCGGAAAACAATCAAACAACGGAAAATATTTTTTGATTTTTCGAAAAACAACCAAACAATGAAAAACGAGTTATTTTACGAAAAATATTTTTTAAAAAATATTTTACGGTGAAACAAACTGAATCTTAATCGCTTAGTCATCACCTTGTCTCTCTCCTGAACAATTCTACTAAAAATAATAATTCTACTCAATTTTATTTCTTGCCCTTTTTTTTTCCCGTTATATATTACCCTTTATTTTCTTGTTTTTCTTTTCTCCGTCTTCATCTCTGTAGACTGTCTCCCTCTTCTTCCCAAACAATTTCCATTAAATAATCAAGAAAAAAAGGGAAGCCTTTTTCAAGTGATCGCATTGAGCTGTACTTTCTCTTACACTACTATAAAGGTTTCCCTATTTAATTAGTAATATGTAAACTGTTCTGTTGATTCTTTAATGCTTTGTATATAAATCAATAGAGGATTAGTTAGAGTGAAGTATTGGGATGAGAAAGAAAAGGGGATGGAGATTGTGATGAATTAGAGACTTGTATCTTTGTCAAGGTTAGTGAAGAGTTAAATTTTTGGTTGTTTTTTCATCTTTGTTAGAAAAAGAATACCCACAATCAAGAAGAGGTTGAAATGGGTTGCCTCAGATCCAGGGAACTCAAAGTTGGGTTTTGTGTGGGGAAAGAGCATCATCCAATTTTGGTTTTTTTCTTGTGATTATTGGGGATTTGGGGGTACTTTTTCCTTGCCTTTCCTATGTTTCTTTCTCATGACTTCCCAACTTTTGTATCCCTTTTTTGTGTCAAGAGGTTAAAAAGCCTTTGAATTTCAATTTCATTTAATGTGTGTGTGTGTGTTGTTGTTGTTGTTGTTGTTGTTGTTGTACTCTGGATAAATTGTGTGGATGTGGGGATCTTTCTCAATCTACATACCTATCTCTGTGTAGTTGAGGGTGGTAGCTTAGGAAGTTTCTGGAAAAGTTAGTTAAAGTCCAGACAGGGTTGACCTATCTGCACAAGGTTAAATTTCCACAAATGGAAGTTTGTATTGATTTCTGTTGACCAGATCTGAATACCCATTTTTTATTTCTAAGCCTCATATTGAGAGTCTTTTTCTTGTTTGGTTTCTCAGGCATGGAAAATGGGTGTGTTCAATTCCATAATTCATATTTCCATAACATTCTTGATGATAGAAGAAGGCACTGAATTAGTCAAACAATGACAGGTTGTATAATTTTGGAGGGGCAGGGGGTGGGTAATTTCTACAACAATCCAGATAGTGATATTGACAGAGCAAATGTCTTCGGCGGTGTTGATGCCATTTAGCTTAGGTAATTCGGTCAGTGATAAACCAACTTTGTTAAAGACCCGTATAAAAGTCCCAGTTCAAAAATTTATGGCAGATACAACTAGCTTGTTAGATCCTGCCTCTGAAAGTTCTGAAGTGCCTATTTTTGGGGAGGATGAAGATGAAGTTGGTCTTGTAGTGGTTTCAAATATGATATCTGAAAATAAAGGTAATTGGGTTGCTAATGATCCTGTAGTTGGAGAAAGCGAAGATGATAGTCTTTCATTAGAGGGTGATCAAATTCTTGATAGTTCTTGTTCTCTTTCTGTGGTGAGTGATTCCAGTAGTTTATGTGGCGATGAACTTTTATCATTTGAGTCCATGTCAGAGATGGGATCATCGAGTTCCATGGATGTCGAGATTATTGCTAAGGCTACTTTGGGGTTTGACGAAGAACTGGGAGATGGTTCTAATTCTAATTTGAATTCCTTACCAGTTGTTATTCAGTTGCCTCTCGAGAGAGTGTCCAGTGGAACAGTGGGCCGCAGTGTTTTCGAGGTGGATTATGTGCCCCTTTGGGGGTTCACATCTTTGTGTGGAAGGAGACCTGAGATGGAAGATGCACTTGCGACCGTGCCCAGGTTTATGAAAGTCCCAATTCAAATGCTAATTGGTGATCGAGCAGTTGATGGTGTGACTAGGTGTTTGAGTCACTTAACCACACATTTCTTTGGGGTCTATGATGGCCATGGTGGCTCTCAGGTCTCTCTCTCTCTCTCTCCCCCCCCCCCTCTACTGTGTGTATGTGTGTGGTTATTGTGATATCCCTCATCCCTCATCGGAAAGATGAGGACTTTGATTGTGATAGATAAGTTTCCACCCATTAACTCTGGCCACCATCATCATCCATGAACTTTGTGGGCCTGTGGGAAGCCAATTGGATGTGCTCAATGGGCCAGTGTGTGGTGCTTATGTAAGCTGACTGGGTTTTCAGACTCGGTCGTTACAATTATGCTCTTATACTTAAGTTTATATCAAATGGTGTGGCTTGTTGAGATCTATGCTTGGAACATGGGCCCTCAACTTCTTAAAAGTTATATAGCCACATCATTCTTATACTTTTCTTTCATTTTTTTGTGTTTGACAAATTTCGAATTCTCTGTGGAACTCTTTCACTTTCAGGTTGCAGATTATTGTCATGGTCGCCTCCATGCTGCTTTGGCCGAAGAATTGGAACTTGCTATGGCCAACTTGAGCAATGGAAGTACTATTAATTGCCAAGACCTCTGGAGAAAAGTATTCACCAACTGTTTCCTCAAGGTTGATGCTGAGATTGGAGGGCAAGCTGGTCTTGAACCTGTTGCTCCTGAAACTGTGGGGTCCACTGCTGTTGTCGCCGTAATTTGTTCCTCTCATATCATAGTAGCAAACAGTGGCGACTCAAGAGCAGTCTTATGCCGTGGGAAAGAAGCCATGGCATTGTCCGTGGATCATAAAGTAAGGGGCCTTCATTGTCGACTTGTATTTACTTCCCCTCCAGTGACACAATTTAAAAACTTCTACCAAAGTTTTCAACCAAAGATTATGTTTTTATTGCACCTTATTGACCAACTAAAGAATGCTGATCTTGTTTGACTTTTCTGCTGATCTGTTGAAACAGCCGAATCGTGAGGATGAATATGCAAGGATTGAGGCAGCTGGAGGGAAGGTGATACAATGGAATGGCCATCGTGTTTTTGGTGTTCTTGCTATGTCAAGGTCTATAGGTATGTGTTTCTTGACTGTTTTCATATATTTTTGCATGGCTAGTTTAGCTGGACCACGCTAGCGATGCTTGTACCTATTATTGCTTTCTTTTTAAACATATCAACTCTTCTCCTTTATTTTCTTTATGAATCGCTTGTGGAGAAGATATTGTGGTACCCATAACTTTTCTGATTGTCCATTCTGTCCCTGTGTCACATCTTAGTCGATGAGTTTTGTAGCATATCCTGGACATCAAGATATACCAGGTCTATTTGCATAGAATCATAAAGCATAATACCATGGTCATTCAAGTACTCCACCTCTACACAATCACTCGAGTGGCAATCCACCTATAAGAGATGTGGTGGGAGGGAGGAAGCACCAAATATACATACTCAGTATTATATTATTTCTTGAAATAATGGTCGTTTAAATCTGCCTAAACTAAACCCTCCACTATGAGGAAGACATTAGGTGTGCAAAATTAGCAAGCTTTGTGAAATGGAACTGAAAAAAGGGGTTATAATCAGTTATTGATTTGGATAAGACTCTGAAGATCTGAGACGACTCTCATTCGAGCATTTCTTCTCCATTCATCTAGTTGAATTCAGTGATAAGAAATCTATCCTGACTTAGGCTTCAGTTATCCAAACTAAGCAAGTGTTTTTGACTTTGATATCATGTCATCTAATTTGCCCACCATTATATGTAAACAATACTCCGTCCGTTTGCATTTGACAAGTCAAACTGATAATGCACTTTTATACATTTTGTAAGTTGCCCTCTCTTTGCTTACCATCATCGAATTTACTTGTCCCATTATACACCAAGGCCTTCAAGAGAACATTTTGGGGAGATCACGTAAGTTTATGCTCTTGTACAAGAATGACTGTTTCTTTCTTTCTTTTATTTTTTATCGGAAGGGGGGGGGGTAATGGAAAAGGGAGAGTGACTCTCCGGATGGAGTATTTCTGCAAAAAGCATCTGTGTATGAAGAGCAACCTAGTTAGATTTTTCCTGATTTTTTCTGTTCTACAGAAACATTCTTTTTCATAAATATGCATCTCTTTTGAAATCGTGGACCGAGCAATGCTAGTGGTAAAAAAAAAAAAAAACTCACAAAATTTTGGACACAAATACTGCTATCAATGATTGACTGGTTGTTTAAATAATGAATGGTGGGACCTACAAACACAATAACCAATAAACAATTGTCAACCGTGCTTGTGCATAAATTGTTTCAGATTTTTTGTGACTTCATTATTATCCATCTTGGGTCTCCTTGAACCAATCATTTTTGTGGGCGACAGGCGATAGATACTTAAAACCCTGGATTATTCCAGATCCAGAAGTTATGTTTATCCCACGAGCCAGAGAAGACGATTGCCTCATTCTAGCCAGTGATGGTCTATGGGATGTCATGACCAATGAAGAAGTGTGTGAAATGGCTCGAAAAAGAATAGTAATGTGGCATAAAAAGTACGGTACAACACTTCCTGCAGAAAGGGGCGAAGGTATTGATCCTGCAGCTCAGGCAGCAGCTGAGTGCATTTCCAACCGTGCCCTTCAAAAGGGTAGCAAGGACAATATTACTGTGATTGTTGTAGACTTGAAAGCCCAAAGAAAATTCAAGACCAGAGCATGACAGATTTACCCCTCTGTTTTGCTTGCTGGATTTATAACTTTACTACTACCTCCGTCCCAAGATGAACTTCCAAAAAGATTTCAAATTTGCTCTTGATCTAGAGTAAATTTTAAAATATTTTGGACATTTATCTTGGGACGGAGTATATGAAAATTCAAGAAATGGCTATAGTGAGCCCATTTGTTTTTCTCCTGGGCTTTATGGCTTCTGATGGTGGCTGTAAGACTCTGTATGTAGCATTATAGAACGTTCTGGAACACTTTTTTTTTTTCTTCCCTCAAGTCTTGCTCACGAGCCACGTTCTGCTGCCTGTGTACAAATTAGTCATTTTCTTTTAGAGAGAGGAGATTGTGAGAAGCTCCTGTGGTTTTGGCAGACAGTGGCATTGTGATAATTTGTATTCCTTATTGTGCCTCCGAGTTAAAAAGGCTCTGTGAGGTATAGATGTTGATGATTTAGTATCTGTGGAAAATTAGTATTGACATTATGGCTACGCCGACTCTCACTCTCACTCTCACTCTCTCTCTCTCTCTCTCTCTCTCTCTCTCTCTCTCTCTCTCTCGGACTCTCTCTCTCGGAAAAGATTTGGTGTTCTATGTGTGTGTGTACTTGGTCGTGTGTGCTCTATTCTTGTGCCAAATATTGCAATATATTTGGTCTCATTTTGTTCATTAAATCTCTACATCTGATTTAATTTAAAAAAGAAGTAGACTTGACAAAGTCTTCATCGTAAATACCCATAATGTTGCTTAATATGAAGAAGAAGAACAATGCAGAGTCTCACTTTTGCATCAAGAATCTAGCAGGGTGAAAAATCCTACTAGATTCTTGCGGCAAAAGTTAAAAAATCATAGCGTTTATATCCAAATTTTGCTTTATTTTCACCAAAAATCTGGATAACAGTTGGGATTCTACAAGAGTATTTGAAATGCACTAGCTAAAAGAAAGGCAAATTAAGCAAACAACAATGCATAGTCTCGTGAGGCGGCTTCGCTTTTATTCGCAATCGAACAAGCTAATAGAGTGGAACAGGTCTTATTTTTTCTTGAACAAGAAAAGTGTTACCATCCATTCTTCTCCGTTGTTGTAATTAAATAATTCCGCAACGGATATGAAGAATGTTCTCCAATAGACAGTCCATTTGACTGCTAATTCCTTCCCATAAGTTGCTTCCATTATTGGCTTTATCTTAATCATGTTCTTGTCCATTCTCTTTAGCCACTCTTCACTGCAACAAAACAGTAAGTTTTAGCTTTTCCTTGCCATAAAAAGCCCTATTATAGTAGCTTTCTCATAATTGCATCAATTTCACCATTTACCTTGTCTGTGCATAATGTTTTCCATTCACGAGCCAATGGTCGACAATAGAAACATCATCCTGCAGATTGTCAGTGTTAAAGTTAAATACTCCCTCCGTCCCTTAATTTATGTCGCACTTTCCTTTTTGGTCCGTTCCAAAATAAACATGGCGTTTATAAATATGGAAATGAACTTAGTGCAAATTACCATTATACAAGCAATGTATAAACAAGTAAAACATATTCATTAAAAACGTTAACAAGTTAAATGCAAATTTATTTTGGGACAGAAAGTATCATGCTTAGCTTGCTTCAAGTTGTGTTCTTTGATGTTGAATAAAAAGCTGAATTGCATTGAATTACATAGACTTCTACGAGAATGGCAACATTATAAAATCTTTAAAATATAATATTACCACAATACGGTACATGATTACTACAACACTAGCAACATATGTTCCAGTATTGCTCTCTAGTTCAGGTTGTCAAAATCAGGTCATCCGGATAGATCACTCAAGTCAAATCAGTAGTCTAAAGTTCAGAAATAGGATATGAGCTCACCTGAAAGTAGAGGAGTAGATTCGCTGAAGGCATTGTACCTCCAGAGAAAAAATATCTAGTAATCCAATCATCCTCATTGACATCCTGAATTGGAAATCAAGAAGTTTTGTGACGTCATATGAACATTGAAGATATTGACAGGAACCAGCACCATGAATCAAAATAGATTTATGACATACTCCAATGGGCATACCTCAAAGTGGTAAGCGAATGCTTTATGGCAGAAGTGATGAACAAAAAGAAAGCTATCTGGTTTCATCCAATTGGATATCTTCTTAAGAAGATCCTTGTAGTTCTTCATATGCTGTTTTAAGAAAACTAGTTATTCAGACATAAAAATACATCATCTACACGGATAAAAGGGAGAATCGAGAGAGAAACTTATCCCATACCTCAAACATTTCAATGGAAAATATACGGTCATATGATCCTTCCATGTCAAATGTGCTAATATCTGCTACAATGATCTCCACATTTTGCAGATTGAGTTTCCTGAACACGATAACGATTATGATGATTGAGTTTAACCAGAAAGTGGATGAGCTGTGTGCACATGTACATATAGGGAGTTGACCAAAGAATACTCTCTTTTCACCGTACAAAACTACAAGCTCAAGAGCTTGCAAAATAGAAGTGGAAAACAAGTCACCCAACACAATCACATGCATATTGTTGTTGTCAATATTAAAAGTAGATGAATGCATACTCCATGTAGGTGTTAATATCATGGTGAGATGTAACTGAAAATATACCATCAATGAAAACCTACGAGCCATATATGCAGGCATAATAATATTAGTAATCCAAGTACCCCGACCAGATTATCTCATGTTAAGAATATAATAGTGCACATTTGAGTGATTCTTTGCTTGGAAATCCATATAAGTGAATGGAAACGTAATACCTCATGCTCCTAATCATACTATTATCAACAAACTCAGAAAAAGACTCAAAAGACAAATTTCCAGAGTAAACTTTCCACCTTCCATTTTGATTTTATAAAGTGGAAATATTTAATGATAGAGAGGAGGGAGTGCATCATCAAGTGGCTGTAGTTTAGTGGTGAGAATTCCACGTTGTGGCCGTGGAGACCTGGGCTCGAATCCCAGCAGCCACATTCAAATTTTGTTTTGAATGCTATTTCTTTTTCGCTTTCACATTTTCTCACCCCTTTCACTGACAAGTCCATTTAATGATTCATGTTAGCCGACCCCAAACCATTTTGGGATGAAGACTTGTTGCTCTTGTTGTTGTTGTTGTTTAGAGAGGAGGGAGTGCCCAAAATAAAGGACATCAGACAGATTCTACCAAGAGCGCAGTTGTCACAAGGAAATCCAGTTGGAGTAAAAGTTTTCAGAATATGGTTAAATAATAAAAGTTTAATCAATTAAACATGAGTTTTATCAATAGCTGATAATATCATGTCCGAGACATTAGTGCATGAATAAGATAAGGTCTGAAGGAACATACTCGCACTGATCTTCAATATGTGCTTTCTGGGTCACTGAATTGCAAATCCCTGTAACTTTGCAATTGCTATATTTTTGTGCAATGTATAATGATAGAGATCCCCAGCCGCATCCTACATCAAGAACAGTGTGTCCACCCTTTAGCTGCGACTTCTCACAATACATCTCCAGCATTGCTTCCTCAGCATCCTCCAAGGTGCTGGATTTATCGCGGAAGTAACAGCAGCTAAACCACGTTGGGCAAAAATCAAATCAGCTCATAAATAGAAAAGACCAATATCTTTCATGTCATATCAAGTGACACAAGAACACTTCTGCATGAAAAAAAGAAGCAATTGCCTGTATTTAAAATTTTTCCCGAGAACAAGGTCGAAGAAAGAGGTAGGCAGCTCATAATGCTGTGTTTTGGCATCATCCGTCTTTATAGCTATTGGCATTTCTCTTAAAGCTGCAAGATAGAACCATCATCATCACTCAATGAAACCAATCAAAAAACTACAATCTAATTGAATACAAAATATACAAACCGAATTCAGCCCCTCGCTCTTCCCAATTGTCTGTAAGAGTATACTTCAGTGGACAGTAGAATTATACTCCGAAGATTTGGAGTATATTGCATTTATTGAGCATATTTTTACTGGTAACAGTCCCCTCACCACAATTACTCATAATTTGTGAGTATATTGCATTTATTCAGGAGCTTATGCTCACACATCCATTAGAGGTATGCATAGTTGAGAAGTCCAGGATTGTGAGCACATATAATTTCACAGATCTCTAGCTTCACAAGAGAAAAACTATGAGTGATACATTCATGAAGTCTGCAAAGTCGTAAGAATATGAATAAAAAAGTTTTGACTCGCCATGAACTCTTAACGTGAAAGGAAGGGAGCATTTAAGAGTATTTAATGTCCCTAATTCAGATATTGTCCGCACTATGAACAAGTTCTTCAAATTCACATGAATTGTCATTTTGAAATTTGAACTAAGAGTTGATTACTAATAATAGTTGGTTGTAACTCGAATGTAGAGTTAAGACAATGATCAAACATAAACCAAGAACGCAAGTGTTTAAGTTCAATGACAAGACGGAAGTGTGACCTCTCAATTCAATCCCTCTCAATTTTCTCAAAATTTCCATGGAGAAAGATAGTTCCCTATCACTTTAATAATGATTTAATCAACCATAGATTCCCCCCGAACTTAAATCTTGATTTGACAATTCAAGTTAGCTTTATCTTTTAAAATTTAATTGCTCAAAACTTGAGGTTAAGTCAGCGAGGGATGTTCTACTACTTCTGACACAAAAATGATTGCCCTATTTTGTTCTTTACATTGTTCCGAAATTGAGATTGACAAAAATGCAAAGATAAATTACTTACCATTTTTAGGTTGCAACATAACAATTCCAGTATAATTTCGGCAATTTCCAATCCAAATAACAAAATCAATAAACATGCTAATAGTACCAATTGTGACAGCAAAGAGTACTAGATTTCCACACGCAACTTGGATTAGCAGAAAAAAGTGAGTTAACAACGGATACAGAGAAATACGTACAATGCACGAATTGGAGGAGGTCGGAGAGTTGAAGTTCGGCGGAGGGTTTGTAGCCGGAACGCAGTCGGCTAGCTAAGAGGAGGCGAGTGAGTCTCCGGATAACGGCGTCCGGCAAGAGGTTGCGCTCGAGAGAAGCTAGCATTAGGCGGACTGTAGCGTCGTAAGGTACCTGCACAATCGGACTCATCTTTTCGGCCTCCATTATCTTTGAAAAAATGGTGAAGTTTACAAGCTCTGAGAAGATGAAGAAGAAGATAGAATCTGTTGGGATGGGACTTGGGAGGACTTGAGTGACCCCACCGGAGTTTGTTTTTTTCTTATCGTTGGCTCGTTGGTTAGCTTTTTTTATCATTGGCGTGGAGTATTTTAGTCCACCGAACGACTCTTGTCCTCATGACTCGTGCCCTTGTTCAGCAAGAGTGAAAATATTGGCATAATTAGGTTTTTTGTTTAAATAAGAATTCTCCCTAAGTGAGGAATTTATAATTGGTATAAATACAATCCTTTTGCTCAGCCAAAAACACATTGTTTTAGAGTTTATGAAACACTAAAATTATTGATTTTGATTGTGAATCAAATATCAAAATCACCCAAATAAATTTCATAATTTTGCCATAGATTATTGAAAGGTGTTTCAATAATCGGAGGTTCATCTAGCAATCCTACAAGACTCGATCTTGGTTCGTTCGCGTGTGGATTACCGATAGAGGGTGATTCTGTTATCACCTAAAGCTTGAAGTTGATTTCATCACAAGGAAGACCAAGGAGAAAATCAAAGGTTCGTCAACGGTTCTAAGATTCGTTTTCGAAGATCAACATAATCGCATTAAGGTATGTAAAATCTATTTCATGGTTTTATCTATTCATGTTAGACGGATTCAAGGCTAAGGTTTTGATGTTTTATAAAGTTCTTCCGCTGCGTTTGTAACCCCAAAACCCAGCACGACGGAGGCGCCAAAAGTGAAGAAACTAATGACGGGGACGTTTAACTTCCAAAAGATGTGTTTAGTCCAGCCCATTTGGAAGTTGACTATGGCGGCAACTGGGCAATGGAGCGGATGGATAGGTGGGACTCGAGCCATTTGATCAGGTGGACCAGGGGAGATGGGGGTGGGGGAGAGGTGGGAGGGGACGGAGGAGAGGAGGTTAGAGGGGAGAACGAGGGTGGTTTTGTAACTACGAGATGAGATGAGGTTAGAAAGTTGGATGGAAGGGTAAAGGTGGTCTGAACCACCAGTAGATGTAACCACAAATATTTCATCAATTGTTGATGTCTTTCTAACTAAGAAATTTGTGTGTGTGATTTTGTGTTGTGGTTTGTAGAGAAAGTGTGGGAGGGAGCTCAAGGATGGAGAGAGTAATGGATTTTTTTTGGTAAATGAGATCCACTATGGTCCTAAAAGTGTGAGTTTGGGGGCCTGTGTTTAGACCTCTAGTGGCCACTACTAGTGGGTTTCACGAGTGACATGTTTCCGCATTGTTTAATAAGTAATCCCATCTCAAAATGAGCAAATGACACATGACACATTGATGTCCTTAAATTTTACGAGAATTAATATGGAATTTGATAAGAAGTGCATAAGTGGGAGGAGGGGGAAGGTTTAACTGTGTATGATTTGGGGAATACATGGAAAATCATTTTTGTAAGAAAACAAAGGTCTCGTTAGATTACGTTAGGTTTCGTTAAGTTTTGTAACAGTTTTGAACGAAGTTAGTGTGTCGGGGAAAAACATATGCATATTTGGAGTACATAAGTTAAAACTGCTTAAAAAAATATGGGTTAAAATCGAATAAAAAATATAGCATAAGAGTTCAAAATGTAAACACTTGAGTTGGTCGTCACTGGATGTAGAAGAGGAGGAAGAAGATTTTTTTAGAGTTGGTCGTCGCTGGAGTTGATCATATTCTTAGTGGTTAACAACTGATAAATTACTAATAAGTTCTCAGTTGTTTGGTTGCCAAAGTTGGTCGCTGGAGTTGGTGGTCGTCGTAGTTGATCGTGTTACTAGTAGTTTAGTTGGCCGGAGTTAATTGCCTTTTAAGTTGACAAATGACAACTAACTGAGAAGTTCTCATTTGTTGGTGGTCGGTTGGAGTTGGTCGTCTTCTTAATTGAGTGGACAACTGATAACAACTAAGAAGTTCTCAGTTGTTTGTAGCCGGAGTTGATCCCTGATCGGAGTTAGTTGACTTCTTAGTTGACAGGTGAGAACAACTCACTAGTTCCTAATTGTTGGTCGCCGGAGTTGATCGTGTTCTTAGTAGTTTAGTTGACAATTGAGAACTTACTAATAAGTTAAGTTCTCAGCTGTTTGGTCGCTGAAGTTGGTGGTCGCCGAAGTTGATCGTGTTCTTAGTAGTTTAGTTGACCACTGAGAACTTACTGATAAGTTAAGTTCTTAGTTGTTTAGTCGCCGAAGTTGGTGGTCGCCAGAGTTGATCGTGTTCTTAGTAGTTTAGTTGACAACTAAGAACTTACTAATAAGTTAAGTTCTCAGTTGTTTGGTCGCCGAAGTTGGTGATCATCAGAGTTGATCTTGTTCTTAATAGTTTAGTTGACAACTGAGAACTTACTAATATGTTAAGTTCTCAGTTGTTTAGTCGCTAGAGTTGGTAGTCATCGGAGTTGGTCGTGTTCCTATTAGTTTAGTAAGTTCTCAGTTGTCTGATCGCCGGAGTGGTCGCCGAAGTAAAAAAAAAAAGAGTCGGCGGAGTTAGTCGGCGGAGTTAGTCGGCGGAGTTTGTGGTTTCCGGAGTTGTTGATCGGAGAAGATGGGGAGGGGTGACCTAAGGTGATGGTGGTTGGAGAGAAAGTTTGGGACTATGTAGTTAGGTGAAATATTCTTTATTTTAGGAGGTAAAATTGGTAAGTTTGAGAAATTATATGGTAATAGCCCCTTCTTTCTTCCTTCAACATTTTTTACTTATTTTTTTTTTAAAAACAAAATTTCTATGAAATGTCGATCGGCCTTTTTGAAACATTAATTTGAATTTTGAGGCTTTATTTTTTTAGTATTAACTACAAATATGTCTTTGAATTTTAACAAAGAATATAATTTACGTGTTGTGTTCTGATTAAGAAAATCAAAGGTTGAAAAAACAGTTGGTTTGGATCTCTAATTTTAACGCGACTCTAAAAAATAATCTATATTAAAATAGAAAATGGAGGTAACCATTGATAGAAAGAGAGGTCAGAATCAAATCTTAGAAATTGATCTGACGGATTGAAAATAACCCTAACTGCCTAAAAACTGCCTAACTCCAATCAACGACTCTTCCCTTCCCACGGCTGCAGAGACCAGTATTTTTCCTTCTTAAGTTCAGTGCTTCAATTTTTGCATTATGTTTGATTTATGTTTTCTATTAGATGTTGATTAGAGGCCTTCAATTTTTCTCTTTGCTCAATTTTGAAAGCTGGCTGTTCTGTGGGTGTGATAGCTACATTTAGCCGAAGGGAGTTTTTTTGAGGTTTTGTCGGAGGGAAGGGTGTCACCGGATTTGGAGAACGAAGGCAGTTAACAACAGTTGAGCCACCCTACCCCACATCCAGTAAAACTCTCTCACCAACCCAAAATTCCAACCCCTTCTCCTCCCCCCTCTTTCAGCCCCAGTTTTGTCCTTTTGAATCTGATCCTTCCCTTCCCTTCTTTCATTTTATTTTTCTTTATTGTATGCATGTATACATAGCAAAAGATACAACTATCACTTTTTGGAGAAATTGATGCAGCGTTGTCTTGGTTTGTTTGGGGAAAAGAATTTCCATAAAAGAGAGATTTAGTTGGTATCAATTGAGGTATCATTAGCAGTTCCTCTCTCTGATTTCGACGTATAATGTAACAATAAATGAGAATTTGAAATACAATATTTTTGTTCAACAATCACTGCATTTCAACTACTTTCTTTGTTTTAGGTTAAGTTTTCTATTAGACTTGGGGTTAAAATTAAGAGATTTGAATTGGCAATTTTTCAGCAGTGTAGTGTTCTGACACTTTAGGGAATTTTGTGATAACAGGAAATGAAGACTCAAGTAGAAAAAAGCGATTAACAAATGTTCGCGGAATAGCAGTTGCGTGAGAGCAGAAGTCTATCCATAAGTCCAAAAAAGGCTTTTGATTGTGTAAACCTTTTCTGCTATAACTTCATCTGGATTCTGAAATCCATTTGAGATTGTGTTTGAAATTTTAGTAATTTCATGCAGTAGTAGCAGTTGACTGGTTGCACTAACGAGTCGTGATTAAAATCTCTTTTTTTGTGTGAGGTGGTGGTGGTGAGGGTAGGGGGAAATTGATTGTGTGGGGTGCAGATAATAGGGTTTCATTGTGCAAGTACGTATTTTATGTATGGTACTCACTTCGTCAATCTCAAAATGAATGTTCGAATTTCATTGTCATCAAAATTAAATTTGGACATTCATATAGAGCCATTAAATAGTTTTCTATCATTATAGAATGTTGAAAGTTGAAACTATACCGTGGGAATCATCCCAAGGCAACATGTACTGGTCACCCCATTTTCTCTTTTCTTTTAGTCACTACTTTGACCACATTAGTGTCATTGTTTATATGTTAGTATTACTGTGTTTACAGAGAAGAAGGTAATAACAGGTAGTCGTAATGAAGTGATTTGGGGTTCTGAGAAAGAGAGCTTGATGGGATGGGGGAACTGACCCGTGCCTTGGCACAAGTTTTAGTACTATTGTATAATATTCCGGAAATAATTACAAAAATATGGAACGTACTACACACTCGTTTACACTAAAGGTAACATACTATAAATTGACAATATAATGTAACATAATTTTGAGTCACAATACAAGTAAGGTAACTCAGTTGGATGACGTTAATTTTCATTAACTGAATGAACGAACTCGTTAAATAAAATAACTATTGTTAAATAAGTAACATTTCTTTCATCTCTACCTTGCATTTTTCTAATTTCAAACCATGGATGAACACATATTGAACCCAATCTCAAAATCAAACTAAAAAATCAAACCCAAAATTAAACCCGAAATCAAATCCAAAAAATTGGAACCTAGGCCAAGCTTCTCTGAACAAGATCATGAGATAAATGGTGGGTCAAGACCATGTGTTGTAGAGATAAATTTCCATGACAAGAACAATTTAAATCTCTCAATACACACAAACTAACACACACACGAACAGAGGAGTTCAACAATGAGGTTTATAAACAAGAATAAAAAAGAAACTAAAATGAAGCGAAACTGAAACCCCCATTCGAAATGAAGCCCCAAATTCGACAATTGAAACCCATATTCAAAATATCTTTATTTGGTTGCTACTAGGGTTTCATTTTTCGAATTTGGGTCTTCAATCATCAAATTTGAAAGCCAAATAACTCTACGTCAGCTTCTTCATTATTGGTGGGTAAGGAAGAATGGTTTGATCTTGTTGGATTTAGTAAACAATGGTGGTGGGGCGAACTGATATTGGGTGTTCGAATTCCATGGAGTTCGTACGGATATAAATATGTGTTTCTTACAGATATATATATGGAATTGGTGGTGTTAATTTTGGTTTTGGTTGTGGTGGTGGTAATGGTGGCTGCAATGGTTGCAGTTGTGGTGATGGTGAGGGCAACAATGGTGGTGGGGCGGACTGATGGGTGGTGGGTGGTGAACTTAGGAGTGTAAGGGGTAAGGAAGAAGACTATAAAACCATTAAATAGGCTAACGAATATTAAATATGTTTAACGGGTTTTAGTATTTTTTCTTATTTTGTTGAAATTTCAGTTATCTTTTTAACGTCTTTAGCATACGTTTCATAATATGAAACGAGATGGTAAATTACGTTACATTAAGATGTCAATTCTTAGTATGTTTCATTAATTGTAAAAAACACTAAAGTACGTTCCATTATTTATGGTTTAAAGATAAGATTTCAAATTTAACAAGCAATTTAAACTTTAATGCAACTGAATCAACGTCTATTTCTCAAAATTAAGCAATAAAAATGTGGTTTATTCACCAACAAAATATACTATTTCCATCCCAAGTCAATTTACATTGTGGGTTGGACATGAGATAAGAAAACGTATTAATGGGATGGATGTTGTATTAATGGAATAAGTGTTGTGGGTATGAAAAATGGATAGAAGAGAAAAAATGAGGTAGAGAATGCTAAATTGATTTTTTTTTTACACAAAGAAGAATTTATATTAGTTTCATGAACAATATTTAATGAGAAGACTCTACACAATATTTATAGGCTCATCTAAATATTTGAAAATACATGTACAACCCAAATAAAAAATGTCTGAGCACGAGAACAAATGTGATTGTGTATGAGTTTGAAATCCATTTTAAATATAATCCGAAAGAGACCTAATCTTTCAGCTCATACACTTACCCTTCCACCACTTCTAGTCTTTCATTGTATACTTCGTTTGACAATATTTTAGGATGAACAAATGCCTCTCAAAGTGTAACTTGGGCATTCAAAAAATCCACTCCAGGAAAAAAATTGGCTTTGAAAACATTACTAACCAAGACATTTGGGTAAAAAAAAAAAACTTCCAAATATCGCAATATCATTCACAACACAACAAACCACCAGACACAAATAATATGAACATAATTCTAGCATTTTGAAAATACTATGGCTCTCAACTAAAAGAGGAAGCAATAGACTCTCAACTAGAAGAGGAAACAATAGGCTTTCAACAGGGAGAGAAAATAAAAAGCTCTCAACGGGAAGAGAAAATAACATAAAACTCAATGATAAATCACATTGTTTTGGATGAATATGAATATCAGAAATTACCATAATTGTGGAGATAGTGAAGCCAATAGGGATGACAAAAAATTCGAACCCGTCCTGAACCCGAAAAGACCTGCCCCTAATAGGCCGGGTTTGGGATGCAAATTTGAAAATCCGTTGGGTTTTTGGAGGGTTCAGGTTTACCCCGCCCCGCCCCGAACCCGCCCCGATTATATAGGAAATTACTTAAATGCCTTTATAGGCCTTATAGGAAATTACTTAAATACCCCGAATATAAGAAATTACTTGAGGGGTCCTTGGATTATGGGTGTTTTTATAGAAAATTACTTAAATAACTATTGGGGTGAGTTAAACGGGGTGGACTCGGGTAACGCATAACACGGGGCGGGGCGGGATCGGGTTATGGTAGATCACTATAGGGGCGGGTTTGGGAAATGAAGAACCCGTCCCGTTGCCATCCCTAGAAGCCAAATATTGTCTTGAACAAGTAAGAAACTTAACGGAAATTGACCATGTGTATGTCATGTGAAGGCTATTTTGGTCATTTTCATTTTAACTTTTATTAATTGTTTAATTTACCATCCAACAACCGTTCCTCATTCTCCGCCTCCTCCCCCTTCCACTTTCCCTTTCCCTTACCTTCCTCCGACATGTGACCCAGCCCACCCTTCTCCACCCCAAATTCTTAATCTGCCCTCTCTTTGCCCCATCTAACCCTCCCTATATCTGCCTCTCTTTCTCCTCCCCATATCCCCTTCCCCCTTCCAACACTCCCCTTACCCCCCAATCTGCCCCCCATATCTAACCCTACCTTATCCCAATCTAATCATCCCCTTCCCTTCTCAGCCGCATCTTCACTATCTTCCTCTCATCTAAGATTCGCCAACCTTTGCCCAACAGCAACATATATGATCGAAGATGCCCATGTCTTGATTTTTGTTTTTGTTTTTCTTTTTCTCTTCAGGTTTGATATATGAATTTGGGAGAGATTTATAAATTTGATGTTTAAATATGTTTGGTTTTGTTATTTGGTGTTTGATTTTGAAGATCATATTTGTGTATGATTATGCAAACATGACGTTTAATTCTGTTAATGGAGGTGTTGGCATGGTTGCAATCAGGGCCGACCCTATGATATTCGGGGCCCTAGGCCGGTAACTTTGGATGGGGCCTTCACTATTCTGATAGCAAAAATCAGCAGGATTGCACGACATCTTATGGATTAAGTGATGTGTTGCAGAGATTTTCGGAATTCAAGGGATTCATGCTAATGCTTATCAGGATAGATTATATTCCAAAACAACAGCAAAGCAACCACATGCCCATTCGGACCTGGGTATTAACTTCAAACTAGTATCAAGAAATATTAAAATCATGCTCAGAATAAATAAGAAAGCAATAATTTCAGTTTTACGGTGGCTCCTCTTGTCAGATTACAAACTAAAGTAGTGCTATAAGAAGCTATTTTAATTTGGTGAAAAGCAATTGCAACCTGCTCATTCCATAAAGAGACTAGACCAACATACACGAGTGATCATTTCTTTCAAAAGTTTCCAATGTGGATCTTTATCAAAATTGGTTAAAAAAGACAATATAGGACGTGAACCTTTGAGATGATTTCCAGTAAGTTTCAACTCTTCCATTGTGTGAACCGAAGAAACAAAAGAGATTTTGATAAATATAATTTTACAACTAAGTATTTATAGATATATAATTAACAAGATAAGCTTTAAAGCTCCAAATGTTATTTTCCTATACAAAATTGGTTGAAAAAGACAATATAGGAGTATTACTGTATTAGTATATTACCTTCAACTTTAAGGCTTCAAATTGTTCAAAGTTCCGAGTTCCAAGATAAGCTTAAAGCTCCAAATGTTATTTTCTATACAAATTCATCACTTAAATCAATTATTTAATCCAAATGTTATTTTCCTATACAAATTCATCACTTAAATAAATTATTTAACCCAAAATCAAATTCCCTAATTTCGAATAAAATAAATTTAATTTAACCCTAAATCAAAAGCCCTAATCCTAATCTAGGATAAAATAAATTATTTAACCCTAAATTAAAATCCCTAATTTGTTAGGGATTTAAAAATTTGGAGAATTTGAGATGAGAGAGAGAGAGAGAGGAAGTCGATGAAGAGAGAGAATCAGAGAATCGAAATACCTTGGCAAAAATGGTGCGGCGGACGGCGGTGGCTGGGTGGTGGCGATCGCAATTTCGTCTGGACTGGACCGTCTCTTCTTCGTGAAATTGTGAGGTTGTGAGATTTCTGTGCGTGTGTGGATTGACCACACTATTGACTATTAAGTTTAATTTTCAATGATGCCCCTCACTTTCTAGTATATTACTACTAAGTTCCTAAATTTTGGGGACCCTAAAAAGTGCCAAAAATTAGGGGGCCTAAGGCCCAGGGCTCACCTGTCTTAGCATTGGACCGGCCCTAGTTGCAATGACCGTAATAATGGAGTTGGTGGTAGTTCTAACTGGTGAACCTGACCCATGTCCTAAATGGCATAAAATCCCCCTTTTTTAGTGAAAAGACAGATTGACCCTCCACATGACAGACATATGATCAATTTTCATTAAGTTTCTAACGTCGTTGTCGTTTGGTGCTAGGGTGCAAACTATGATTCGTGGTTAATTGAGGTGCTACCTAGGGACAAATTTGTGCAAAGATGTAAATTGGAAATGAGTGTATAATTTGTGGGGTTAAACATATTTTGGCATTTCAATTGAGATATCTTTTTTAGTAAAATATATACTTCCTCTGCCCACTCAAAAATGCACAAATTTTCATTTTAGGTATCCAATTTTAAAAGGCACATTCCAAAAATATAAACTTTTTAATACTTCTTTTTTCATAACACACACTTATCTTACTCAATGACTATCCACTTACTATTTCCTACCCCATTTTCTTTCTCATACCTCAATTTTCATACTCAAAACACTTAATTCACTATAAACTTTAATTAATTTACATGCTAGAATCATTTTATAACGTTTTAGATGGGACGGAGGGAGCAGTTGTAATTGAGATGGAGGAGATATTTCATCATTTACCATACTCCTCAAGCCAAAATATGATTATCCCCCCAAAGTATACACCCATTCTCACTATGCACCCTCGCGCGAATTTTGTCCCAAGGTGGAAACTCAACTAACCATGAATCCTACTTTTGCCCCCAAACGATGTTAGAAATTTAACGAAATTCAGTCATGTACATGTCACGTGAGGTCCATTTTGGTCTTTTTATGGAAATAGATAAGGGCTTTTATGTCATTTAAACTTGGGACAAAACCACCCGTTAGAACCACCAATAATGCCATTTATCCGGTACCACCACCTTGCCACCGCCATCACCACCATCCACGACCACCATTAATAGCTTTAAAACCCATTTGACAAATAAAAATCAAATCTTGTTCTTCAATTCAAACCCTGTAATAACCCTAATATCTTTTCTTTTCTTTTATTTAATTGTTAAATGTTATTTTGTTAAGTGTGTTATTTGATTAAATATGGATCTATTCCTATATGGACTTGAATAGTGTGGGAAAACCAAAAGGCAACTAGGTGTCATAAAACCTTGAGGCTCTTAGAGTTCGTAACGGCTAAAGTCTCTTGGCCTTCATAACCGACTCCATGCCAAGTATAAAAGAGGGAGGCAGCCAGGTGAGAAGAGGTTTAGAGAGAGAGAAAGACCTTAGAGAGAGGGCGACAGAAGAAAGAAGAAAGAAGAAGAGAAAGAGAAATAAAGGAAGAGAAAGAGAAAAAAAGAAGAAGATTCTAGGTTGAATCGAAAAGGTAAATCATTCAACACTTCCTAGTTATTGTTTTCTATATAGATGATTCTAGAAAACATAGAACCCTAGATTCAAGATCTATGATTATGGTTTGATCAAAGATGATTATTGATAATGAATGAGTATTATATTAGATCTAATCTTTGATGAACATTGAATTGGATTGGGCATGATAAATCTTAAAGATGAACTAGGATTTTCATGCTAGAAGGAAAGAAAGAGGAGTAGGTTTTATGTGTGTGTATGTGTGTATGCCGTGTGTGTGTGTTTTAAGGTTAGTGGGTGTAGTGTGTGTTTGTGGGTGCTGTGAATAATAATCTGTGTGTGTAGTGTGTGTGCTGTGAATAGTGTAATTAGTGTGAGAAAAGTCACAAAAAGGAATTGAATAAGGTTTGTAAGCCTAGAAACCCTAAGGGTAATTTGGGAAACCAAAAAGGGGACACTAGTTAACCTTAAAAGGAGTTAAAAGAGGAATAACTCATAGGTTAACAAGATAATTTAGAATGTGTAAATAAAGTAAATAGGAATTACTTTTACCCTAAGAAGTATTTATTTGCATGATTGTAGATTTGTGCAAGGGTCCGTTGCAAGGAAACGCAAGCGATAAAGGTAAGGGATTACGTTCCTTAGAGTATTTGATTTTCAATCCTTGAACTAGGATTCTATCGAGTCTTTTATGAAAGTATAAGCTACCAAGTGGCCGGTAGTTATTTTGAAACTATTCCTTTGATTGAACGTCTTTTGAAATATCTTACCCTTGATATGTGTTGTTCAAGGTGTACCTAATGGTTGAATTTGATTATTTTGTTCTTGTACCATATGAACACTTGAATGTTTATTGCTATGTCTAAAGTAACTAGATGTAGTCTAATGAGTCTAAATGGGACGGACTTTTAAATGAACTCGGTCTAATCTTAATAGTAAAGATTTGACTTTCATCTTACACTGCCTGAAAAGTAGTGATGTTAAATGTGATATGTTCTTGTACCTGGGAACATCATATATATATAGAATTGCTATATCTATTTGAACTCAATGTAGCTAGCTTTGTCCGATTGAAAAAGGACTTAGCAAGAATGATCCGATTGAAAAGGACTTTATGAGAATTAGTCTAATCCCTGAAAAGGACTTAGACGCTTATACACTACTTGATGAAGTAGTTGACTATCATGATATGTCGGGATAAGAGAGCGCCCTGAAAAGATGTGGAGTTTCTTATTCAAGGATCACCCTGAAAAGGTGTATCAAAGTCACCCTGACTTTGATACAACTACTTGATGAAGTAGTTGACTATCATGATATGACGGACTTGTGTGAATACGGTCTTCCTCATATATATTTTGTGATAGTGCCACAACTTGTTATTTGAAAAGTTTCTTTTATTATTGTACTCGTACCTGTACTTTAATTGATATAGCTATCTTATCGTTGAATAATTTGATTGGGTTCGTGCTTTCGGTCATCTTTCCTTATTACCCGGAGAGATTCCGTTTGAACTTACTGAGCATTGTTCGCTCACCCCTTTTTCTTATTTTTCCTCCCAGGTAAGCGGTAGGAGAAGTTGATCGGTCACAGGGATAGCGGCTTGAATCGGGGTTAGGGTTTGGTATTAATCATTATGTACTTATCGAGCTAGTGGGTTGTACTAGCCGTTAAGGTTGAAAGACAGTTATTTTCCGCATTTGAACTATGGTTAGATGTACTAGCCGTTAAGGTTGAAAGACAGTTATTTTCCGCATTTGAATTATGGTTAGATGTACTAGCCGTTAAAGTACCCCGATTTGGAAATTTTATTTGTGAATTGAATTATGTTTATTGATGAAAAGTTGGGGTCGTTACAGTTGGTATCAGAGCTATGGCTTTAGGTCACATGGGAGAACTTAGAATGTTAAGGATTATTAGAAGAAAATAGTGCTTAGCTATTATTGGGTCTATCCAAGAGTCATCTTGGGATATTAAGTTTCGGAGATAAGATTACTATAGGAGCAGGAGTATGAACTTACTTGGGAATTTAGAGTATTTATTTTGAATTATATAATTTTGGGTTATGATTACTATTCTGGTATTTGAGGTTTATGAGATACTGGTGAGTGGTTCATTTAATTGTAGGAAATGAATGTTGCTAGTGGAGTATGGAGCAAGCTTATTAAGGTTCAACCGACAAGAGGAAGGTTGGTGCCGATCAATAAGTACCTGTGGAAGATTCGGAAGTATAGAGAGGTAGCTAGAAACGAGCGAGAACTAAGAATCAAGGCTGAAGTGGAAGCGGCCCATATGAATGAAGAGTTAGAGGAGGTGAAGTTAAAGCTAATGACAACAAAAGGGGAATTGATCATGACGGAAGAATGGTCTGATAAGATTATGGAACAGAGTTCTGTATGGTATTACGAGTTGAAAGACCTGAAAGAAACCAATGAGGCAGTAGCAGTTGAGAACCAAGTGAGAGACTTAGAAGGAACCGAAGCCTATCCGATAGTAATCGAGGACGATGAAGTTGAGATGGTGACACTTGTACGTAGGTCTCGAGGAAGACCTAAGGGATCAAAGAAAGTGGTTAAGACACCGAGCGGAAGACCTAGGGGAAGACCTAGGAAGAACGCAGTTCCATAAATAAAGTTGAAAATTTACTTTGTTTCCTAGAATAATGAATGGTATCTAGTTGGAAGTTTGCATTTGAGGATTTAATTGTTTTGACTCAGACAATGTTTTTATGAAATTAAAGTTAGTTGTGTTTTGTTGAATTACATTTTGATTGAACTTATCCATTAGTGTTAATTTAATATGTTAACCGGAAAAGAGAAAAGTTGATTTATTGAAACGCCCAACGTGAATATAAATCGGCCTATTGAAACGGCCAAGTGCGATTAATAGTTGGTCTATTGAAATGACCAATGTGAAAAGAAATTTAGGTCTATTGAAATGACCTCTGAATGTATTTTGGGTCTATTGAAGTGACCTGTGAAAGAAGTGTTGGTCTATTGAAATGGCCAAGTATGATTAATTTGAGTCTATTGAAACGATCTGTAAAATTAATTTGGTCTAGTGAAATGACCTATGAATGTATTAATCGATCTATTGAAACAATCGATGGTCTAGTGAATGGACCGATTGTATAATGGAAGTCTATTGAGACGACCTAATTTAAGTGAATGTTATAGGAGTAGCAGGTGTAAGTAATATTAGTGTTGGTCTGTTGAAACGACCAATAGGCCTATTGAAACGACTTATGAGAGAAATGCCGGTCAATTGAAAAGACCAAGGGTCTAGTGAATTGACCTATGACTTAAATGTTTAGTCTGTTGAGACGGCCTATGTTTATAGTATAAAAGTATTAAGCATGGAGTATTGCTAGTGTAGGCATGGGTAATAGTGCCTTGTATTCGTAATACTGATAAGTATTGTGAGAAAGATGGTGCTGAAAGTAAGTAACCAAGTAAGAATTTTAACAATCGAAGAGTTGAGAACAAAGGCGAGGTCCTTAGGCGAGGATCTGATGAAAAGTGTAATATGTGTGAGGGAAGGCACAAGACTGATGAAGGTTGGTACAGAGAGAAGAAATGTTCCATTGTGATAAAGTAGGTCATGCGCGACGATAATGTCTGAAACCCAATAAGAATGCAGCTGCTCAAGGAGCCAGCACTGATAAGAACAATGGAGGAGGAGGAGGTCGTGGAAGAGTGTTCACCATGACTGCCAGGGATGCGAGGGCCACCAATGATCTTGTGGCAGGTATGCTTCAACTTTATTCTCGTAGCGTTTATGATTTGATAGTTACCATCTGGAGAAGAGTTTAGCTTCCAAGGATCGAAGTCGAGAAGTCGATCGGGTCTTATTTCGGTAATGAAGGCTCGAAAAATGTTAAGAAAGGGATGTGAAGGGTTTTTGGCCTATGTTGGCGAGACGGACAAGAAAGAAGTGAGTATAGAAGCTCTTTCGGTGGTCAGAGATTTCAAAGATATTTTTCCAGAAGATTTGCCGGGAATACCACCAGAGAGGGAGTTGGAATTTTCCATAGATTTAGTACCGTAAACAAAGACCGATATCCAAAGCACCGCATGTGATGGCGCCGACTGAACTTAAAGAATTGAAGGAACAATTGCAAGAATTGTTGGATAAAGGTTTGTTTAGGCCGAGTGTTTCACCGTGGGGTGCACCGGTATTATTTGTGAAGAAGAAGGTTGGATTGATGAGGATGTGTATCGATTATCGAGAACCGAATAAAGTGACGGTAAGAAATCAGTATCAGTTACCGAGGATTGACGATTTGTTTGACCAACTTCGAGGAGCGTGTTATTTCTCGAAGATAGATTTAAGATCAGGATATCATCAATTGAGAGTGAAAAAAGAAGAAGGATGTTTCGAAGACGACCTTTAGGACAAGGTACGGTCACTATGAGTTTTTGGTTATGCTGTTTGGACTGACGAATGCGCCAGCAGTATTTATGGAATTGATGAATATGACATTTCAGGAGTTTTTGGATAAATGTGTAGTTGTATTTGTAGATGATATATTGGTGTATTCTAAGGAAGAGCATGAAGGACATTTAAGGTTAGTACTGCAGATCTTGAGGGAACAGAAGTTGTATGCGAAATTCAAGAAGTGTGAATTTTGGTTGGAGAAAGTAGCATTCTTAGGGCGTGTGATATCTAAGGATGGGATTGCAGTAGATCCAACAAAAATAGAGCTATAAGTGAATTGGGAGAGACCAACCACCAATAGCGAGATAAGAATTTTCTTGGGTTTAGCAAGATATCAAAAGGGAATTGTCGAGGGATTGCAGTAGATCCAACAAAGTTTGTTGGTCGAAAGAATGTGAGAAAATTTTCAGGAGCTGAAGCGAAGGTTAGCGTCCGCACCAATTCTTACTTTACCATCT
Organism: Adenophora triphylla var. japonica; assembly: GCA_022495995.1. Lineage (NCBI taxonomy): Eukaryota > Viridiplantae > Streptophyta > Magnoliopsida > Asterales > Campanulaceae > Adenophora > Adenophora triphylla. The sequence continues at coordinate 117,794 of JAFEMH010003199.1, read as the reverse complement.
GGATAGGACGGAGTTGTGAGCTATAGCGATGCATCACTTAAGGGGTTAGGATGCGTGTTAATACAGAATGATAAGGTTATAGCTTATGCGTCAAGGCGACCGAAGAACCATGCGAAAAATTATTCCACCCATGACTTGGAGTTAGCAGCCGTAGTCTTTGCATTGAGGTTATGGAGACATGATTTGTATGGGGTAACTTGTCAAATTTATAAAGATCATTAAAGTCTTAAGTATATTTTCACCCAAAAAGAATTGAATATGAGGCAAAGGAGATGGTTAAAGTATAGAAGTGAGAGTTAAAAGGTACGTGGCTCAATTGGGGGTTTAGCCAACACTATATGACCGAATCAAGAAAGCACAAGGAATAGATGAATAACTGTGAGGATGCTTTGGAGTTTGGAAAAAGGGAGGGTAATAGATTTTCGTATGGAAGACAATGAGATTTTTAAGGTATCAATCGAGAAATTGGGTGCCTAGCGACAAGGATATAAGTAGAGAGATTATGCAGGAAGTGTACTGTCAAAAGTTCTGTATATTCTGGGAGTACCAAGATGTGTAGGAACCTAAGGAGATCATAGTGGGTGAAATAACATGAAAATAGTTGGACAGAATTTGTATGGAGATGTGTATTAGGTCTGAACGGAAGAGTGAACACCAAAAGTATGTAAGACTATTACAGTCGTTACAAATACCGAATTAGAATGAGAGAAAATAGCTATCTGGAAGAATGGATAGCAGACATTGGGTACAGAAGTGATGATGAGTACAACTTTTCACCGCAGACAGACGGACAATCAGAAAAGACCAGCCAGATTAGCGTCGGTATGACACTGTATGAAACTTTATATGGACGAAAATGTAGATCGCCTACTTGTTAGAATAAAGTGAAGAAAAGAAGTTGTCGGGACCGAAAATTGTCCAAGTGACCGCAGATAAGGTACAACAGATTCGAAAATGATTATTAACAGCTCAGAGTAGGCAGAAGTCGTATGCAGATCGCCAACGACGGGACTTGGAATTTCAAGTGGGGGAATCGCGGGTTCTTGAAGATTTCGCCAACCAAGGGAGTCGCGAGGTTGATACTCGCGAGAAGTTAAGCCGAGGTATGGGGGACCATTCGAGAGCTTGGAACGAGTGGGCTTGAAGCCTATAAGTTGGCTTACCACCTGTACTTGCAGGAATGCATAATGTATTTTCATGTCTCGATGTTGAGAAGGTACATTTCCGACCGAGCCATGTGATTGAGTATAGACAGCTCATATTTCGTGTCGATCTGAGTTATGACGAGCAACCTGTGAAATTGTGGATCGGAAAGAGCAGAATTTGAAGAGGCGGATAATTCCGTACGTGAAAGTACACTGGAGCAACCACACAGAAATAAAAGTGAAGTGGGAGCTCGAGAGCGAGATGCGAGAGTCGTATCCCACCCTGTTTTCGGAATGAGTGCGTTTGGTTTGGTGGACCAAACCCTTTTAAGGGGGTAAGAATGTAATAACCCTAATATCTTTTCTTTTATTTTATTTAATTGTTAAATGTTATTTTGTTAAGTGTGTTATTTGATTAAATATGGATCTATTCCTATATGGACTTGAATAGTGTGGGTTAAGTTTGGGAAAACCAAAAGGCAACTAGGTGTCATAAAACCTTGAGGCTCTTAGAGTTCGTAACGGCTAAAGTCTCTTGGCCTTCATAACCGACTCCATGCCAAGTATAAAAGAGGGAGGCAGCCAGGTGAGAAGAGGGTTAGAGAGAGAGAGAAAGACCTTAGAGAGAGAGGGCGACAGAAGAAAGAAGAAGAGAAGGAGAAATAAAGGAAGAGAAAGAGAAAAAAAGAAGAAGATTCTAGGTTGAATCGAAAAGGTAAATCATTCAACACTTCCTAGTGTAACGATGTGTTGCCTTTTTCGCGGGAAAAATTCGATTTTTGCGTTTCTTTGAAAAACCAAATAAAACCGGAAAAAACGGAGTCGCCACGCCATTTTAATTTTGAAGGGCCAAAACTTTGAAAAAAGCCCGAGATCAGAGATTTAGGTTCGGAGGTCATGTTACGCGTCGGGAAGGACGTTAGTGTGCACCCGACGCGCCTCGTAAAACGAGTCTTCCAAGCTGAAAATCATTTGTGTGTGTGTGCGTGTGTGTGTTTTGGCCAAAATAAGTTGAAACTGGAAAAAGTAAAAATTGGGATGTTTTTTTAAGACTTTAAACTAATCCCATGATTTTTTGGAGAATTTTTGGTTTGAGATTTGGTACTCAAAAAACCTTTTGAAGTTGAGAAGTCACTTCTGCCAGAAGGAAATGGCAGCAGACACCTGATTTTGAAATGGATTCAAGGGTCCTAAAACTTCATAATATGGATGAACTCAGAGAATGGAAGTTTCTCTAGACTCCTTGAATAAACTTTGTGTGAAATAAATTTCCATTTTGGAGAAGATTTGAGGGGTCAAAACCTTCTGGAAACCTCAGATATGAGATCTGGATTCCCAGAAGCTGATGAACTAGCCTCTGAAAGAAAAATTGAAAAGAGGAGTTTTACTCACCCAAAAAATAAGGTAAAAATATGTCTGGAAAGCTTTGGATGTTGGCTACAAAAAGTGTTTTGTAGTCAACACCAAATTCCAATTTCATCTGTGTCCAAAAATTAAGACCATGGACTGAGGTCTGAGAAAATTGCTACTGGACAGCAACGTCTCAAGAAAGAAAATATGATTTTAAGGGGGTTTTGCATCCATGCTTGTCCCCATTTCCCTAGGTTTTGGTTAGTGATCACTAGACATTTTAGTGGTGAATCAACTATACCAAACCATCCTTGGGGTACATTAGGACTAAGCATTTCATTTGCTTGGGGAGGGGGGATTTTACCCTTTGAAATCAAGATTTAGTGCTTGAAAATGGTTTTTTAGGGTTTTGAAAGTGCATTTTTGCAAGTAAGAAAGAAAAAGCTTTGAAAATAATGTTGATCTTTGTAGAAGATCATCCATGGAGATGGTCTTCCATGGTGATCTTCTTAGATCTAGAGAAAAAAGATGAAAGAACTACATTTTGTAGTTTGAAGATGCATGCAATGGATGAGATTTAGGGTTAGGAAGAGGAGGGTTTACCAATCTTCCTTGTGTTATTGAGTGTTTGGCTTGAGTGTATGAGTGTTTAGGGCTTTAATATGAGAGTGAGTGGATGAGTATGAGTTGGGAAAGATTGGAGAGAAAAAGGTGACAATTCTTGAGAATTCTCACTGTTTTCTCTCTATATTTCGCCAGTAGGTTCGTTGCATTTGTGTTCTTCCTCCTTATTTCGTGATCGGAGGGCTCAATTTATAGCCCTCTGAAAATAGCAAACGTATCCGCGCGGACAAGGCCGCAGGCGTGCAATCGTTCATTAATTACGCTCCAGGCCTTGGACAGAAGAATAAAATTCAAAAAAACCAAATTAATGTACCGCTTTTGTGTTTCCAAACTTTTCTATTTATGGTTTTATTCTTTTGTTTTGCTTTTTAAGATGCTTTTCTTGGTTTAACTTTATTTGGCAATGCCCATTCTACCCTCCCTTTGTTAGAAATGTTAGGATAGTTAGAATTGTTAGAAATGTTATAACTTTCGTTAATTTTATAACGAAAATTCTAACAAGCTCAAATTGGAGCACTTACAAGAGCCCCTCGGCGACGGCGCTTTCGAAGGAAGCGGGGTCGTCGATAAGAGTAAGGCTCCATATTTGGCGGGATGATCGAGTGATCGGGTGGCCGAACCTAGCGATAGGCTACCTACGTATCCCAAGCGGGAATCAAGCCCGCCGTAGTTCGGGCCCGACCCGGGAGATGATGGCGTTTTAGGTGCCTCGAACCTCGATGAGCGAGTTCTACGCCGCTTGGCCGGAAAGAAACTCCTGGGATAAGAGATGACCATTTTCGGTCTCGATGGCTATCCGCTCTCGCCGGGGATAGGAATGACCATTTTTGGTCCGACGGGTATCCGCTCCGTCGGGATTTTTGTGATTTATCGCTTTCTAGCGATAGCGTCTTAGGTGCCTCGAACCTTGAAGATGGCGTTTTAGGTGCCTCGAACCTTGAAGCTGGCGTTTTAGGTGCCTCGAACCTTGATGAAGATGGCGTTTTAGGTGCCCCGAACCTTGATGATGATGGCTTTTTAGGTGCCTCGGACCTTGATGGCTTTTAGGCGCCTCGGACCTTTAATTTGAAATGGCCTTTCGGTGGACTTCGTCTCCGCCGCCAAGGAGAGAGTGACCGTTTTGGTCGAGGGGCTGGACCTAATGATAGGCTACCTACGTATCCCTAGTGGGAATCAAGCCCTTTCGTAGTTCGAGTACTACTCGAAATTTCGCTGGCTTTTGAGATTCCGTTAATTTTGCTGGGGATTTCGTTAGCCTTTACTGGGGAAAATCAGACGTTTTCGTCTGGGGAAAATCAGACGTTTTCGTCTGGGGAATTGGTCTTACGTTTGACTGCCGTTGGGTGATTTTGATGAAAGATACGGGATCTCGTTATCTTTCTCGGGTCACTCGGTCTTACGTTCCGCCGGAAGATTTTGATGAAAGATACGGGATCTCGTTATCTTCTCTGGGCACCGCCTTACGTGATCGCCGGAAGATTTTGATGAAAGATACGGGATCTCGTTATCTTTCTCGGGTCACTCGGTCCTTACGTTTGATCGCCTGGGAAGATTTTGATGAAAGATACGGGATCTCGTTATCTTTCTCGGTCACTCGGCCTTACGCTTTAACCGCCGGGAATTTCTTTTGAGAGGGTATGAACCTAAATGGGAACTTAGTTCAGAGTATGAACCTAAGTTGAGGTTCGGTTCAGAGTCCGAACCTAATGGAGACTTAGTTCAGAGTATAAACCTATGTTGAGGTTCGGTTCAGAGTATGAACCTAATGGAGACTTAGTTCAGAGTATGAACCTAAGTTGAGGTTCGGTTCAGAGTATGAACCTAAATGGGAACTTAGTTCAGAGTATGAACCTAAGTTGAGGTTCGGTTCAGGAGTATGAACCTAAATGGAGACTTAGTTCAGAGGATGAACCTAAGTTGAGATTTGGTTCAGATTATGAACCTAAATGGGAACTTAGTTCAGAGTATGAACCTAAGTTGAGGTCTGCACTGATGGAGGCTATTCAAGGTGTTCTTGCTGGGAAGACTCGGGCTTACGAGAACCATCGGGAAGAAAGGTGATCAATGTCGGTCAAGTGGATGGACCTACGGTAGGCTACATGGTTTGTCACCCAAGGATTGATCAGATCCGGGGTCACCCGAGGATTGACTATTTTAGGGAAGTCGTCCTAGAGATTGATCAGATTTGGGAGTCACCCGAGGATTGACTATTTTAGGGAAGTCGCCCTACGGTTTAACTATTTTTGGGAAGTCGCCCATGGTTTGACTATTTTTGGGAAGTCGCCCTACGGTTTGACTATTTTTGGGAAGTCACCCTACGATCCGACTATTTTTGGGAAGTCGTCCTATGGTTTGACTATTTTTGGGAAGTCACCCTATGATCCGACTATTTTTGGGAAGTCGCCCTACGGTTTGACTATTTTGGGGAAGTCACCCTACGGTTTTGACTGCTTGGGAAGTCACCCTACGATCCGACTATTTTTTGGGAAGTCGCCCTACGGTTTTGACTGCTTGGGAAGTCGCCCTACGGTTTTGACTGCTTGGGAAGTCACCCTATGATCCGACTATTTTTGGGAAGTCGCCCTACGGCTTTGATCTTTTGGGAAGTCGCCCTATGATCCGATGATAATGTTCTTTTAGAAAAGTAGTTGACTAAGATATGCTTTCATACCCGTGCCGTGCTTACCTCGTAGTTGCCGGAAGGACCGAGGCTACTACCGATGTTGATGAAGAGTTGTTAAGTTGCCGTTCGTGGGACGGTTTCGCCGACGATTTGCCGTCTTTGGAGGCATTTTGACCCGAAGGAGGAGTTTGGTCGAGTCCGCATCTTGCCGGTGATCGTCAACCTTGTAGAGGTGGTTGAGCTTGTATTCACATTGGGACTTCTTGCTTTTGAGAACTTGGTGTCTCCGACCGCATTGTATTGGAGAGCTTGGCGTCTCTGACCTTCTTGCCTTGGAGAACTTGGCGTCTCTGACCGATTTGTATTTGAGAACTTGGCGTCCCTGACCGATTTGTATTGGAGAACTTGGCGTCTCTGACCGATTTGTATGTGAGAACTTGGCGTCTCTGACCAACTGGCATTTGATTTGCATTTGAGAACTTGGCGTCCCTGACCGAACTGTATTTGAGAACTTGACGTCTCTGACCGAATTGTATTCGAGAACTTTGCATCTCTGACCGAATTGTAGACACTGGTGGTGGTCTTCATTGGGGGCTGTTTTCATCCATTTGTGGACATTGGAGGTCGTCTTTAGCAAGTTGCGCACGCCTGAGCTTGTCTTTGCCAAACCGTAGATGTTGGAGGGCGTCTTCATTCATTGGAGGTCGTCTTTCGTGAAGATCATCCTTGTCGAAAAAGGGGAATTTGATTTCACGTTTGAATTCCTGCATTCGTTAGTGAAGAGGAAGATGCATATATGACATTCATGATGACAGATGCATGCCTAGAGCTAAAAATGATTGTGAGAGTATCACTGCATATGTTCGCGAGATGATGCATTTACTTGCTTTTGAAGGTGCACTTAGCCTAAGCTTTTGCGTGGAAGTTATGATCTTCAATCACTTAGGATTTTTCCTATTGATTCAAGTTTTCAGGCATGCTACATGAGCCCTCGGGAGATTTTTGTGGGGATGCATGGTGATGTATGTGTCCGGAGACCGTTTGGAACGTATTTTGAGCATGCTGGGGGATGAGAACCCTTGATCGCGATTTAAACAAATGTTGTTGGTGAGGTTTTGTCAGCAGATCACATGGACCTCAATTTTGATGAGATTGGATTCGGATCCCGGTCTTGCTGACGCTTCCCTCTCAATCTTGGTCATTCAAGCCGATGCCGATGTGCTCTAGGGCACGTTGATATGAGTGAAGCTTCTTTCATTTGGTTGAGCTGTGACCTCGGCCAAAAACCTTATCCGGAGAATGATTTGATGGAATTGCGAATGCCGGGAGAAACCCTGATCTTGAATTCCGATGCTACCGGAGGCTGCCGTGTACCAAGTTCGAAGCCGAAATTCTTTCTTGATAAAATTCGGGTCCAAAAGACCGTCTTGACAAAGCCCTGGATCCCGAGTAGGCAAAGCCCGGATTTTGAAGAAGTGACTTGGCGAATCTATCTCGTAGTGAAGAACGCAATGTGGACCCAAGGATGACTATGGAAGCCCCACTTGAAGAGCCGATACAGAGAACCCGGGAGAACCGCTTAGCAAGCCCCAAATGGAAGAAATTCAGAGCAGCCTTGTTGCTGCACAGAGTCATTATGTGGCCGAGGGGGTACCCATCTTTTCAAATCTTAGTCAACCGCCACCGGACAAGACTCAGAATGTTTACGTGCAGGGCACATCTTTTGAAAAGTGGGAATGAATCCCGATTTTGTGTATACACACTCGCTTTAGGTTTGACTCTTTCGAGAGAGTATAAGCGTTACAAGGTGTGGAAAAGTGTATGGAAGCCCCTGCACGTAAAGACAAAGGTTTGGCTCTATTTCCTATGATGGAGAGAGAGAAGACTTGTCGAGACACTTGAAAACTTGTCTTATTCATGATGATCACAAGGCCGCTTAAAACCCTTTGTTAATGTTCGGGTTATTCAATCCCTAAATCCGATATGAACAAATATTTTGATTAATCACAAGGAGAAAACCAACCGATATCGAAAATCAAGCTTGGAAGGGCGGAAAGTGTATAGGGACGATCCTTGATGAGGCCGGATTTTTTTGAGATTTGTTTGTGATTTCGACCGACCATTTCTCGGTTGCCTACGTTCCTCATTTTGAGGAGCTCAAGTCGCCGTAGTTCGGGCCTATCCCGAATGAAAAGAGAACGAATGTTGAAATTCGAGGGTCTCGAGGACCTTGGGGATTTTGAGGATTGAATAACATATCCCCTTAGAGTGTCCATGAAAGACACGGATGCGAAGCCCCTGGGACATCCACGGCAAGTGTTTGTGAGGAGAAATGAAATATGCTCACATGAAGGGAAGGGTTGAATTTGCACAATCTTTGATTGGTAATTTTGGACCAAGATGGATTAGATTCCAATTTAAGCAAGCAATGAAGCATTAATTTGATCCCGACATCGAGGATATTAGAATGAAACCGCTATCCGTAGGGACCGTAGTTGGGTTTCCGGCTTCGATCGGCTATCGGGTGATTTGGGAGATTATGACCTCTTGAGATGAGAGGTCGGCTAGGCCTTTTATCGACCGAACCTCTAAAGATGAGAGGTTGGCTCGCGGGGATGTGTTTGGGAAATCTATGGCGAGGAAGATTGATTGCCTCCAAGAATGAGAGGTCGATTTTGACATGGCCAAGGGCAAGGGTAATGGTGATGGGAGTATCCTCTAAAATTGAGAGGATGGCTTGGGATTGGTTTAAGGTAATGATAAGAGGAAGTCCGAGCGATCGACAACTTTTTGCGATCTTGCGAGAATCTCAGCTCCTTTTCGATCATTGGAGAGCTTCTTGAGATGTCTGGGGACTTTTGAGTTCTTCTTCTTTTTTTTTTGGAAGGCTTCCGAGGAGCTTGGAATTATATCCGAGATTGTGAGGATTTTAAAATCCTTCTTTTTTTTTGTTTCTTTTTTTGTTTTTTTTTTTTTTTTTTTTTTTTTGTTTTTTTTTTTTTTTTTTTTTTTTTTTTTTTTTTTGACTTGGAAAGCTTCCCGAGGAGTTGGGGATTATCTTTGTCCTTCCTTCATGGCTTGAGATAATTTGCGCATCGCCGATTCTCGAAGCTAACTTCTGGGCTCGCTTAGACTTTCTCTCGCATGGAGCAAAAATGATGGCTAAACCGGGTTTCAAAACACGCCGATCTTGAAATGAGAGGGTAGTGTTTAGTAAGGGTGAGGTAATGGCTTTCCTATGGGTGAAAGGTTTCAACCGCAATCCCTACCGGATGACCTAAACGAGATTAAGTCTTCATTGCTTGCTTAAGCTTTATATGAGAAAAGATCCATGCAAATTCATCGAGCAACGAGATGATGATGATGAAAGGGATGTGAGCATATGAGATGCAAGATGGGAATTGGTAAGCCCCAATTTGGGAAGGATATCAATTGATTTTCTCACTCCGATTAGTTTAAATATTAATCATTTTCGAAGAATTAGTGGTTGAAAGCAAGACAAGTGATCATTTTGGATAAAACCATTTCAATTAAGTGTAACGTGGGTGCGCAAGTGATGTCTCGAGTCTAGCAAGAGAAGAAAAAAGACTTATATTAAAAATTAGACACTTAACCACTATGTCCAAAATGGACTACAACGACAAATGTCCAGAAGGACTTAGGTGAAAGAAAAGTACTAGAACCTACGAAGGTTGACTCAAAAGACTATTTTAAAGATAGGTAGCCCCGCCTAGCCGCTCTTTGCCGTTGAACCATGCATCTATTCTTCGACGCCGGAGACAGGAGCTATTGCGTGCACCTTTCCATCAGGATTTCCTTGGCAACTTTTTGCTCAATCCAACCATCTTCATTGCTCGCGATGACCGGTTCATTGACCTTGCAAAGGGACGAGTCAAACTCCATTGTGCCCACAAGGCTTGATCCACCAAACTCGATCATGTTGACACTCATGTTGTTAGGGAGCGGGTTATTGATAGTATTAGGTCCTTCAGCATCTCTAACCTCCCTTGCTCAATCAACCCTTGGATGGCCTTTTTCAGGGGGACGCAATCATCCGTCAGTGCCCATGGTACCGATGAAAGGCACAATGCTTGGAGGTATCCAAAGGAGCGTTGGGGTTTCTAGGCCGATAATTTTCCAAAGGCCGAGCAAACCTTCTCTCACCAAACCTCACGAAGATATCACTCAAAGGCATCCCAAAGTTTCTCAAGTCTTGGAGTCGGGATCTCGGATGCATCAGCTTCTTGGGAACAAAGGAAGTGGCATTGTTACGCTCCCGTCCCGCGTAGCCGATCGCCTTTGCCTTTAGCGAAAGTGAGAGTAGTTTTGGAGGGAGGAGCCCGATATCCGTAGGCGTGTGCAGCACTGGCCGCCGATTGTAAGCCTTTTCAAACTTAGCCCCGGAATTAACCATTGCACGCAAGTCGGCCGTAGGGGAAGTGGCCGAGGAAGCTCTCAAATGCGGCTTCAAGCATGACTCGAAAGATGTCTAACTCGCTCCGTCGAGGGAGGAATGGCCATTTCACCGAGCTTTAAGTTCCATCTCTTATAGAAATCCCCAATATTCTCATTAGTGGCGCCGCATCGTTGTTTGCAGGTGTCAACTCGTTTGTCTCCCATTCCAAGTTGGCTTTGTACTTATCTCGTGAAAGTACCGGTAACTGCTCCCAAGTAGCCCTAGCTTCAGCCGCAATCGGAAAAACCATTTCAAAGCCCCCGACTTCAAAGAGAGACTAAAGTAATCGGCCAACCGCCGGTTTGTGCATCCCTTAGCCTTCATTGCCAAAGTATAGGTGTCCAAGTGAGTTTTAGGGCATGCACTCCCGTCAAACAATTCCAGAGTGGGCATCACAAACTTGTGAGGCAGGGGAACAATCGAGTCTGGATCTCGTAGGCCGAAGAGCAAGTGTTCTTTTTGGCGGTCAATTCAGCATCCGTGCTTTCATTTCCTTGTGTTGCTCCATAAACCAAGCCAATTGGGGATCCAAAGGTGGAGCCATAGCGTTCAAACCAAATGGATCGAGTCAAGAGAGGAGTTACCACCGGCGGCACATTGGTGGAAGGGATACCATATTCCGGGGCATAGGTGAAAACCTCGTCCTTGGCCCAAATTACCCCGGGGAGTGTAGGTAGGAGCTTGGGCAAAAGGATAAAACCACGGCTTGCCGTTGGCTTTCCATCGCGTGGAAGGCAAGAGGCAGACTGAGGTAGCCTGGATAGCTCGGATTTCCTGAGTGAGGCCCATAAGTAGGCTTGAGTGTGGGCCGCCGTCCCGGATTGTTGAATTGCATGGCCGCTCGTGGCGAAGGTGTGTAAACTGTGGGATATCGCGGTCCCGGTGATTCGGATGACACCGGGATGGAGGCTTGATAACCCATAGAAGTCTCGAGTGAGAAATGGATTTGTGAGAGCTATGTGAGGAGCAACCGAGCTAGTACCATTCTCGAGGTGGGACTCCCGATTGTTGCCCGAACCAAACCGGGGTGGTATCCCAAACCTGCCGTGAAGGTCCGGATTGATTGGTCCCGAACCGAGGTGGGATCCCCATTTGCCGTGGCATTCCGGGTAGCCCCAAGCATGAGAAGATATTCCGCATCGATTTTGTCCCCACCGAGGGACCGGGAATTGCCTGCCTCGTCGGGCCGCAGGATCCAGTGGTCCGCATCTGGGAGCCGGGCCGACCTGCAGGTCGAGAAGCATGGATTCTCGTGGTAGTACCGTGGGAGGCCGGTGGTGGCATCCCGGAGTAGTCGGGCCGACTCAAGAGTGGGGTTGAGGTCTTCCTCTTCTTCCACGGTGAAGGTGCCATCTCGGGTTGAGACCGGCACTGCACCACTGGCTCTTAATAGCCTCGATAAGGCTATTCACCAGTGCTTCCCGTCGCACTCTCATCTCGTTCGCTAACCGATTCCATTGCCGTTCTGTCTCGAGGAGTCCCGGGAGGCGGAGTGACGTTGTCCCCATCGTTACCAGTGATGTACATTCTCAAACCCGGAGTTGAAACAAACGACGAAGCCGACGATGCGCTTGACTCTTCCCTAACCGATCAAACGGTGACCCTAAGTGCCCGAAACCAAGCCAGGCGTGAGCCGCGGGGAGAGACACGAGGGTTCGATGGCGGAAATTGAAGGTGGGTAGGTGTTTGGGCTCAAGGCTCGTGCAACATGCAATTATTTGTTCATGTTTACTTAAAACACGTTTTATTAACCTAATCGGTTGGAAAAGATTGCTCTTTTTTTTTTTTTTTGCAAACTACTCTGATTCCTGGATCAGTGGGCCCCGTCACTACGTCTATAAGCCCTCGTATTCCACCCGTATTTCGACCTCCCAGGGTGGACAGCCCCGGCGAGGGTCTTATAGGGCAAGCGGGTCCCACCGACCGAAAGAAAACGATCCTAAAAGTCTGGGGTAATCGAGTCTTAACGAGCATTCGATGTAAATTACGGACAAAGCTGACGTCGAAAGTCAAGATCATGTCCGAGGGCTCGACAAAAAGTCGGCATGATTTGGACTGATAAGCGTCCAAGATTGATCTTGACTTGTCGTCGCTAAGCCGTAATTAGGCATGGAATAGTCATTAATCCTTGATGACTCAGTCAATGCCGGGAGTCGTGTATAATTTGTGCGCCGCAGCCGAAGTCAAGGCGCCGGTCAATATCTTGGTCAAAGTCTGCGGCGGAAAACCGGCAGAACTTCGACTGACTAGGGACCCGAAAGATATTGAGCCGGTATGCCGACAATGGCTTGAAAGGAAAGGTCTATACACGGACAGGGCATGACACGCACTGTACTAAAAACCAACCGGTCTCGGACAAAGTGTGTCACGGACAAGTGAATGGTCGACACGAGGCTCCATGGGATGTTTGGGTAGTCATGGGCTGATCCGAGAGGCGTAATAAGACCAAACGGACCGCGACAAGGATTTCCCCGGGTTAAGGACGTAGTGTGCAGTGTACGGTCACGTGCGCGTAGTGTGCAAGCAGTCTATATTCTTTTTCTGAGTAAAATAGAGATTTTTTTATGTGTCTTAAAAATATGATGCATGATTTTTTTTTTTGGAAATTTTCTTTTTTTTTTTGAAATTTTTTTTTATGAGCACATAAGCACGAAGGCACGGAAATTCCGACAGTTAGGGACATTATTCCGACAGTCAAAATTTTGACTTTCTCCGAGGCGGCCAAAACAACATGAAAACTGTGCAAAAATCAACACACACACAAAAATGATTTTCAAAGCCGGGACGGAAGCTTGACCCTCAAAAGCTTTTTTTTTTGAAAACGGTGATACCGGTACGTGGGATTGTTAGACCACAATTTATCCCCGACTCGTGTTAGGAGGCGATAACGGGAAATTTAGTGGTTTCCACCAATATACCGAATACCATTTTTTATTAAAAAGCTTTTTCCCCAAATGAGTCGCCACCGTAACGATGTGTTGCCTTTTCGCGGAAAAATTCGATTTTGCGTTTCTTTGAAAAACCAAATAAAACCGGAAAAACGGAGTCGCCACGCCATTTTAATTTTGAAGGGCCAAAACTTTGAAAAAAGCCCGAGATCAGAGATTTAGGTTCGGAGGTCATGTTACGCGTCGGGAAGGACGTTAGTGTGCACCCGGCGCGCCTCGCAAAACGAGTCTTCCAAGCTGAAAATCATTTGTGTGTGTGTGCGTGTGTGTGTTTTGGCCAAAATAAGTTGAAACTGGAAAAAGTAAAAATTGGGATGTTTTTTTAAGACTTTAAACTAATCCCATGATTTTTTGGAGAATTTTTGGTTTGAGATTTGGTACTCAAAAAACCTTTTGAAGTTGAGAAGTCACTTCTGCCAGAAGGAAATGGCAGCAGACACCTGATTTTGAAATGGATTCAAGGGTCCTAAAACTTCATAATATGGATGAACTCAGAGAATGGAAGTTTCTCTAGACTCCTTGAATAAACTTTGTGTGAAAGAAATTTCCATTTTGGAGAAGATTTGAGGGGTCAAAACCTTCTGGAAACCTCAGATATGAGATCTGGATTCCCAGAAGCTGATGAACTAGCCTCTGAAAGAAAAATTGAAAAGAGGAGTTTTACTCACCCAAAAAATAAGGTAAAAATATTTATGGAAAGCTTTGGATGTTGGCTACAAAAAGTGTTTTGTAGTCAACACCAAATTCCAATTTCATCTGTGTCCAAAAATTAAGACCATGGACTGAGGTCTGAGAAAATTGCTACTGGACAGCAACTTCTCAAGAAAGAAAATATGATTTTAAGGGGGGTTTTGCATCCATGCTTGTCCCCATTTCCCTAGGTTTTGGTTAGTGATCACTAGACATTTTAGTGGTGAATCAACTATACCAAACCATCCTTGGGGTACATTAGGACTAAGCATTTCATTTGCTTGGGGAGGGGGATTTTACCCTTTGAAATCAAGATTTAGTGCTTGAAAATGGTTTTTTAGGGTTTTGAAAGTGCATTTTTGCAAGTAAGAAAGAAAAGCTTTGAAAATAATGTTGATCTTTGTAGAAGATCATCCATGGAGATGGTCTTCCATGGTGATCTTCTTAGATCTAGAGAAAAAAGATGAAAGAACTACATTTTGTAGTTTGAAGATGCATGCATGGATGAGATTTAGGGTTAGGAAGAGGAGGGTTTACCAATCTTCCTTGTGTTCTTGAGTGTTTGGCTTGAGTGTATGAGTGTTTAGGGCTTTAATATGAGAGTGAGTGGATGAGTATGAGTTGGGAAAGATTGGAGAGAAAAAAGGTGACAATTCTTGAGAATTCTCACTGTTTTCTCTCTATATTTCGCCGTAGGTTCGTTGCATTTGTGTTCTTCCTCCTTATTTCGTGATCGGAGGGCTCAATTTATAGCCCTCTGAAAATAGCAAACGTATCCGCGCGGACAAGGCCGTGAGGCGTGCACCGTTCATTAATTACACTCCAAATTTGGACAGAAGAATAAAAATTCAAAAAACCAAATTAATGGGCTTTTTGTGTTTCCAGCCTTTCTATTTATGGTTTTATTCTTTTGTTTTGCTTTTTAAGATGCTTTTCTTGGTTTAACTTTATTTGGCAATGCCCATTCTACCCTCCCTTTGTTAGAAATGTTAGGATAGTTAGGAATTGTTAGAAATGTTATAACTTTCGTTAATTTTATAACGAAAATTCTAACAAGCTCAAATTGGAGCACTTACACCTAGTTATTGTTTTCTATATAGATGATTCTAGAAAATATAGAACCCTAGATTCAAGATCTATGATTATGGTTTGATCAAAGATGATTATTGATAATGAATGAGTATTGATATTAGATCTAATCTTTGATGAACATTGAATTGGATTGGGCATGATAAATCTTAAAGATGAACTAGGATTTTCATGCTAGAAGGAAAGAAAGAGGAGTAGGTTTTATGTGTGTGTGTATGTGTGTATGCCGTGTGTGTGTGTTTTAGGGTTAGTGGGTGTAGTGTGTGTTTGTGGGTGCTGTGAATAGTAATCTGTGTGTGTAGTGTGTGTGCTGTGAATAGTGTAATTAGTGTGAGAAAAGTCACAAAAAGGAATTGAATAAGGTTTGTAAGCCTAGAAACCCTAAGGGTAATTTGGGAAACCAAAAAGGGGACACTAGTTAACCTTAAAAGGAGTTAAAACAGGAATAACTCATAGGTTAACAAGATAAAATAGCATAAAGTGAATGTTTTGTGAAACCCAATCTGTGAATCCCGTTGTCATTCTTGATTTCAATCCTTTGTTTTATTTTCATTATTTTAATTTATTTGCAATTTACCTTAGTATAAATCAATAAAAATCAAACCCCCACGTGTTACTTTTAGCATTAATTAAATCTACTTGTTAAAACCAACGAGTCTCTGTGGTTCGACCCCTGCTCGTGCATATTGCTACATCGGTAGTGAGTACACTTGCTCGATTTTTATTACTAGAGGAATTTTTCTCCATCAAGTTTTTGACGCCGTTGTCGGGGACTTGTTGTATTTTAACAAGTTAATTTAGGTAGTGTAAATAATTTCTTTTATTTATTTTTGTTTTTTTTAGTGTACATAATTTTCTTTTATTATTTTTATTGTTATTTTTTTGGGGACTTAAGAATGTATAAAATGAATAATTATAGCATGTATGAGTCGGGTCAAAATTGTGGGTCTTATTCTCATGCTACTAATGCTTGTCCGTCTAGGACATATTTTTCTGAATATTCTCATGCTACTAATGCTTGTCCGTCTAGGACATATTTTTCTGAATATTATC
The DNA here is from genome assembly GCA_022495995.1 of Adenophora triphylla var. japonica. Classification (NCBI taxonomy): domain Eukaryota; kingdom Viridiplantae; phylum Streptophyta; class Magnoliopsida; order Asterales; family Campanulaceae; genus Adenophora; species Adenophora triphylla. The sequence goes on along the minus strand of JAFEMH010003199.1, from coordinate 101,816 downwards.
CACAGGTACAAGAAAGAAATTCTTTCCAGTCATGGCAACCTCCGTATGGTATTTCTCCCAACTCGTATAACTAAGGGTGGAAAAATTATTCAAACATGACGTGGAATGAGCGAGAGCCAATGTACTATGACCCATCACCTCCGCCACCTCAAAAGCAATATTGGGAGGAACAATTGAAAGAGATGAAAGAGCAGAGAATGGAACAAGAGAAACCGACTGAAGCAGTATTGAGTAAGATAGATGAACACATTGACACAATATTGAAGGCATTGAGAAAGCAAGAATCGGATTCAAGTCTAATTCAGCCTGATCATGTTGAGTCAATCACCAAGCTTCGAGATGAGAGTTCCATAAGCTATGAGGTACATTCTTCTTCTCACACCGATCTGGTACACACTCCTGCTGTTAGCTGTTATTCTGAAGAGACACCTTCAACCCTAGTTTGGTATACGAATGATGATAGGGAAGAGTGTGTTTATGATTCAGATTTTCATTTACCACCACTAGAACAAAAGCAATCTTTGGACAAGGCAAAGGAGAATTTTGTCTGTAAAATCTCCAATGTTGATTGTAAGGATGAATCACTTTGTGTTAGTTCAAGTGGATGTATTGAGAAGGTGAAAGTTGTAGAGAAAGAAGTGGTAGTGAAATCTTGGCATGAGGAGGCATGTGATGAATTAGAACGATTGTTTTATGGTGGTGAAAAGAGGGATAGTGAGGAGGTTTACGATATGGATGAAGATTTTCCACTTCCTAGCTGTTTCAATGAAAATTTGGCCATCCTTATTGTACCTCCTATTTCTTGTGAGGAAGAGAAAAATAGAAAAGATCCTCAAGAGAAAAGACCCAAAAAGCACAAATGTGAAAGAATTTCATGGGTATTAAATGACTTCATATCTCAAAAATTATTTATGGGGCGTGAACTGAAGATAAGGACCCGCGAGACTGTGAAGTGGGCCAAAGGACGAAAGGTGAAGTCCAAACGTGAGCAACGGTCGGGCTAACGACCTTAACCAAATGCGCTAATTAGGAGGCAACCCAAATAGGTACGTTTTTATTGCTTTATTTATTTGCTTTGTTGTGTCATATCGGCCTTTGAATCCGAGGCATGCTTTTGTTCTCTTTGCTATGAGGACATAGCATGTTTTGAGTTTGGGGGTAGATATCTCTTCGAGTTTGTGAGTTTATAGGGGAGTGTATATAGTGTCACCCTCCAAAAAATAAAATAGAAAAATTTAAAAATTTTATTCTCATTATATGTTTGGAAGTTGGCCAACGTCCGTAATGATTTGAGGGTTTTTGATTGAGTTTTTGCTAGTTTGTGCCAATTTAAATATGTTAATTAGAATTGCATTAGAACATGTAAAACACAATTGCACCACCATTCACTTCCATCATATTTCTTGATCATGGTCTTTAATTTAGGTATCCTTTATGGGTTCACTTTGACATTCTCGGGGGTTCTAGAATGTTGGGTATGCATGTTTTAACCCTCCTATTTTGTATTAGATTTGATTGATACCATAACCTTCTGTCTATTTTAAGGACTTTAGGACACTATGTAATGAAGCTTAGACTTCAATTTTTTTAGCTAAGTCCATTTTATAGAATAGGTTACATTTAGGCTTGAAGACTGGCACAAGACTCATTGGAAGCAAGGTTGCAGTTCCAGCAGTATTCAAAACCGCCCTATAAACCGCACTTGTAAACCGCAAGTGTAGTTCTACCTTGAATCTGCCTTTTGAACCAACCGCATGCAACCGCCCTTGAACCGCACCTGTGCAGTTCATATGCAACCGCATCCAAGCAACCTTCTGGTGTAGCAAAACCGCATGTTCCTAACCGCGTCTCACCAACCGCATCCAATGATTGGCTACTTGAAGTGAACCACTTTTTATCCGTTGGAATCCACGTCAGCAATACCAAAAGTCAACCACCAAATCTTGTCACGTGATTCAATGTCAGAAAAGATCTGCAAGGATCTTGAAAAGGTGACAGGTGTCCTAACCTCATTGCTTGCAGCTGGAGCCTGATCAGCTTTATCTGCAGCAGCTGCACCAAAGGACAAAAGTGGTTGCTGTGGACCAATAGGATTGCATCAAGTACTATCCTTACAACTTTGTATCCAACGGCTAGTTTCTTGATGCTTGGGTATAAATACCCTAATCTTCACCATTTGAAGATTGCTTGAAAAATTGAGAAGTGTTGTGTTCATAGAAGTGAAGCTCGCCCGAGAAATTGTTCAACCCTTTGAATCTTCATCTTCATACTTCAAGAAATATTCCTAGCCCGGAAATCAAGCCTTAACACATTCGAGAATCATTGAGCTCTACATCTCATGCATTTAAAGAGCCTTGATCTTGTTCTCACACACACACCTCATTTGTTCTAATCACATAGATTAAACACTTGAGATACACTGGTTATAGTTTTGGATTTGTTCTTCATAGAAAAGATTTTATTGTACTTTGTAATCTCTCAAATACTTAATATAAAATCTCTCTTAGAAATCCAAGACTAACCATCTTGGTAGTGGACGTAGATCGTTTATCGATTGAACCACTCCAAATAGCGTGTTCTTACTTTCTGCATTTATATTTCTTGTGCTTACTAATTATTTATCTTTGTCTCTGTTGATCTTTATTTAGTTATCCATTATTGTAAAATAGTGTTTGGAGTTAACAAAGTCAAAACCACACTTGTTTGTAAAACTGCACTTCCCAAAACCGCATATCAAAACCGCATTTTACAAACCGCCTCTAAAACCGCTTTATACTCTATAATTCATTGTGCATTTTACACTATCACTTGCAGTCTATTATCAACCGCAAGAGGATTTTGTAAGCAAGAGGTTTAGTTTTTAAAAGAGGGCGAAAAATTTTAAACGGCTATTCACCCCCTCTAGCCGTATTTTCACCCTTGTTGCCACCTTTGGGACCAACAAGTGGTATCAGAGCTAACACATTTTAAAACCACTTTGTTTTCAAGCTTAAAAGCTTGTGTGCCGATTCGATATGGCAAATACAAAGACAATGACTACTGTTAACTATTCACACATTCCAATCTTGGACGAAGACCACTTTGACATCTGGAATTGCCGAATGCTTATTCATTTGGAAACTATAGATGAAATGCTGGTGGAGTGCGTGATCAATGGCCCGTTAGTTCCAATGAAGGCCAACACAGATGCAACCACCGGTGCAACAATTCCAGGAGGTCAAAAAGCCAAAAGAAGAGTGGTCGGATGAAGAGAAGAGATTGGTTGCCTTGGACGGCAAGGCTAGGCACATCATTTCTGGAACCCTCCCCGTATCAACTCTAAAGAAAGTAATGTACCTCAAAACCGCAAAGCAGATGTGGGATGCCATTGAGAGCTACCTCGAAGGTGATGATGAATGCAAGGAAACCAAATTATATGCTGTTGAAAGATCATACAACAACTTCAACAGAAAATCCAACGAAACCTTGCGTCAAACCTACGACCGATATGTTGAGGTAGTTAATGCTTGTATATCTCTGGGCAAAACTTTAACCGATAAGGAAATCAATATGACTTTCCTATCTGCTTTAGGTTCTAAATGGGTAAATAAGGCTACCTCTTTAGAAGACTCCAAAGTTTTGGGTACTTGGTCGTTAAGTAACTTGTACGCCAATCTTAGAGTCTATGAATTAAAATTAAATCATATTGAAGAGATTGAAGGAAAAACCAAATCGCTTTCCATGTTCGTTGTGGAACAAGAGGAGAAACCATCTACATCCAACCAAACCGCTGATCCTTCCATATCAACCACATCACTCATCGAGATGGATGATGATGATGATTTTGCCATGTTTGTGAAAAGATTCCAAAAATTTAGAAAATCCTCAAAACCTTTCACAAAATCATTTTCAAAAGGCAAACCTCCTGCAACGTTTTCTAAGGCTGGAGATACAAAGAAAAAGAGTGATCTAGTTTGCTACAATTGTAGAAAACTGGTCACTTTGCATCCGAGTGTCCACGGCCTAAATATGAATACATGAAAAGAAAACCTCTCTGCGAAATTTTCTCGTCGCAAGGGAATGGTTCTTTGAGGAGGAAGAGAATTCCAAGGAATTAGCAACTTGGATTGAAACAGTTCGATGATGGAAGTGATGATGAAACCGAAGAGGTTAATCTCGCTTAGTTGCGAGATGCTTCGATGAATCGGATTCTCGAGTCGGTCGAGTTGCAAGATATGGAACAAAAGGAGGTTTCTACAAAACTTCCAAATTTTAAATTGGATGATGATATCAAACTTACTCCTAGCATTAAGATAGGAAATTGCTCGTATTCACGTCCCATTTTTCCTCCTACAAATGCTCCACCTTCAAAAACTATTCCAAAGAAGAAAATTTTGAAAACGGTGGTGGAAGAAGTTTCTCCCATGGAACATGAAAGGATGTTCAAGGAAGCTGAAATGGTGATCCATCAGTTCTCAAATCTTAAGAAAGCCATAAGCTTAGCTCATGATGAACTTAATGCATGCAAGACGGAGAAAAGCGTGATGAGGTCTGAAATTTCTAATCTTAAGGACCAAATCAAACAGATGACTCCTCTTCTCGATCAAAACCGCATCCTTGAAACTAAGGTTGCTGCACTTCAACTCGGGAATGATGACTTGGTAACCCAAATCGACGATCGCCAAAAGATTATTGATTCGTGGCTCAAGTCTCAATCCACCAAGGATAAAATCATGGACTTCCAAGTTCCTCCTGGAACTAAGGATGGTCTAGGGTTTGGATGCGAGGAAGAGGAGAAATGTGCATCCTCGAGTGAAAAGGATGAGGAATTTCGGAACTAACTAAAGAAATTCCCAAGGAGAAGCATGCTAAGGGTAAGGGTAAAGCAAGACAAGTAAATTATGTCTACCCTAAAGGAAAGCAATATGGGAAGAATTACGTGTTAAAACCTAAGAATTACGTGGAAGCACTGAAGAGGAAATGGCTTATGGAATTGGTAGAATCCTGCTCCAACCGCTTACGGTGGAAAAGGCGGTTCTGCTAACTGCAGGTCTGACCGCGTCTCTTCTTCGACCGCTCCTCACGCCTTCAAAAGCAAGAATAGCGTTCCCAGGAAATACGTGGTCAAATCAAAGCCTGTTCCCTTTATATCATTGGAATGTTAGTTGGAACCGCACCTCCCAAACCGCTTCCTTGTCCCAAACCGCATGAAACTCCTAAGAAGAGTAAGGAGTTAGTAAAACCTCATGAAGCTTGTAGCTATTATAAATGTTACGTATTGTGTAATGGTTTAGGTCACAAGGCTGAGAATGCCTTTTGCGGTTCACATCCAATGCCGGGAAGAGTAAACCTCCTTACGTCAAGCGGTGTGGGTCGTAAAGGGTTGCTAACTTCGGGACCCAAGGAATAAAGGGGGACCTCGTTCTTAATGTTTACATTTCGGGTCCTCTGCTTCATGGCTGGTCACTCCAAGGATAATGAATGGTATCTTGACGGTGGGTGCTCAAGACATATATTTGGAGATAGATCATTACTTGAAGATGTCGTTGAAGCAAGTGGTCCGTCTGTAACCTTTGGTGACAACAACAAAGGCAAGACCATTGGATATGGTGTTATAAGGAGAGGAAACCTAACCATTGAGAAGGTTTCTCTTGTCGATGGACTCAAGCACAACCTCCTTTTAATTTCTCAATTTTGCGACAAAGGAATGCTTTGCAACTTCACGTCATCAAACTGCTTTATCAAAGATAGCATTTCCGGCGTCACCCTACTCACAGGGATTCGTAAGAGTAATATTTACATTATTGATCTAAATTACGCATGTAGTATTACTAATCTACGTTTTGTAGCTAAGAATGTGAGCGAAAATAGTTGGCTATGGCACAAGAGGTTGAACCACTGGAACTTCAAGTATCTTGCAAAGATTGGTAGGGAAAACCTCGTTCGTGGTTTACCCAAAGTGGCTGACCACCATCCGAGAGAAATGCGGTGCATGCCGGCTTGGTAAGCGATCCGCGTCGTCTTTCACCGCAAGACCGCTCCATCAACTTCAAGATGCTTACATTGCTTCACATAGATTTGTTTGGACCCGTAACCACTTTGCCGGCGTTGGAGGAAATAGATATACTTTAGTGGTGGTGGATGATTACTCAAGATATACGTGGGTTGAGATGATGATTTCCAAAGATGACTGCTATGAGATTCTCACCGTACTTTTTAGACGGCTCCAAACTCAAAAGGAAGATGACATCGTTAGTGTTCGATCAGATAATGGAACAGAATTTAAGAACAACGGTGTTGCTCAGTATTGTGATGACCATGGGATTGATCACAATTTTTCAACCGCTGGTGTTCCACAACAAAATGGGGTTGTGGAAAGGAAGAATAGGACGTTGATTGAAATTTGGAAAGACAATGATATCTGAAGCGAAGCTACCTCAGTATTTTTGGGCTGAAGCAATCAATACCACATGCTTCACTCAGAACCGCTCCCTCATCAACAAAACCTATAACAAGACTCCTTATGAGCTTTGGCGAGGAAGAACCCCCAACATTGCATTCTTCAAGATCTTTGGCTGCAAATATTTTGTCCTCTACAACGCAAGAGAAAATAGAGGTAAATTCGGAGCCAAAGCCGACGAAGGTATTTTTGTTGGGTATGCTAAACATTCTAAAGCTTTTCGTGTTTTCAATAAAACTAGTTTAAAAATAGTTGAGTCTGTCCATGTTACTTTTGATGAGCATTCTCTCCTTGAGCCACATTTGGCTCCAAATGTTGCTGATGATTTTGTTGAGCATAATGAACCAGGTGAACCATCTCAAACCGCACCTGAACCTCAACCGCAAAATCCAGCACCCTCAACTAACCTTCCCTCAAACCGCAACTTTGAAACTGCACCTGAAGTTCCTACTCCAGATGCAACTCCCAGGGAAGAAGAAGTTGAAAATTCTCCTATCCAGCTTATAGAACCTCTTCGTCAACTTACATTCCATGACTTCGCTGAAGGATCTAACGACGTTCCAATTGAAAATCTTCAGCAAACCTCAGTCCAACCAGACTTACCCACGGAGGTTCGTGAAGTCGGCGGTCACCCCCTCACAAATGTGATTGGTGATACGTTTTAGGTGTTCAAACAAGGAGATCGAACTATGACGAGCATACTTCACTTTTATCTCAAGTTGAACCCAAGAAGATTGATGAAGCACTCCAAGATTCCAGTTGGGTCGTTGCTATGCAAGAAGAACTCAACCAGTTTGAAAGATGCAAGGTCTGGACTTTGGTGCCTAGACCTCATGATCAAGGAGTGATAGGAACTAAGTGGGTATTTAGGAATAAGATGGACGAGAATGGAAGCATCACTAGGAATAAAGCAAGGTTGGTTGCACAAGGATATAGGCAAGAAGAAGGAATTGATTATGATGAAACCTTTGCTCCAGTTGCAAGATTGGAAGCTATCAGAATCTTCTTAGCTTACGCCTCTTTCAAGCGTTTCAAGTTATATCAAATGGACGTAAAGAGTGCATTCCTCAACGGCGAACTGCAAGAGACCGTGTATGTTGCCCAACCACCTGGATTTGAAGACTCCAAATTTCCCAATCATGTCTACAAACTCCAGAAAGCTTTGTATGGACTTAAGAAAGCTCCAAGGGCATGGTATGAGACTCTTTCTAAATTTTTACTAGAAAAAGGATTTAAACGTGGTAAAATCGATACAACTCTTTTTATTACCAAATATAATGAGCATACTTTACTTGTTCAAATTTATGTCGATGATATTATTTTTGGTTCTACTAATGAGTTACTTTGCAAGCGTTTCGAAAAGCTAATGAAAAGCAAGTTTGAGATGAGCATGATGGGAGAATTAACATTCTTCCTCGGGCTTCAAATCAAGCAATGCGAAGAAGGTATTTTCCTCAGCCAAGCTAAATACACCAAGGAGTTAATAAAGAAGTTTGGATTAGAAAATGCTAAAGCATATGATACTCCTATGGCCACCGGCAATAAGCTAGATAAGGATCTCAAAGGTAAGAAAGTTGATCAGACTTTATATCGAGGTATGATCGGCTCATTACTTTACTTAGCGCTAGTAGGCCGGATATTATGTTTAGTGTACGTGTATGTGCACGCTATCAAGCGGATCCTAGAGAAGCACATCTTATTGCGGTCAGCGTATAATCCGCTATTTATACGGAACCACTAACCTTGGACTTTGGTATTCCAAAGATTCGAACTTCGATCTTGTAGGTTATTCGGATGCGAGATTATGCGGCTTGTACTATTGACGGAAAAGCACTAGTGGTACTTGTCATTTCCTCGGGAATAGACTAGTTGCTTGGGCCGGCAAGAAGCAAGCTTCGGTTTCGGTGTCAACCACGGAAGTGAGTATATTCTTCTTTGGTAGTTGTTCTTGTCAAATCCTTTGGATGAAGCGATAGTTGGTAGACTATGGAATCCATGAAGGGAATTGCCCTATCATGTGTGACAATACTTCAACAATTTCGAGTCTCCAACAACCTGTCATGCATTCCAAGACCAAGCATATTGATATCAAGTATCATTTCCTCAAAGACCATGTAGAAGAGGAATATCCATTTAGAGTACGTGGGGACAGACAACCAGATTGCTGATATCCTCACAAAGGCTCTTGACTCCAAGAGGTTTTCATTCCTTAGAGGAGAAATGGGTATGCTTGAACTTAAATAAATTCCATACTTTTAATAGCTAACTTGTGTGTTGAGTATAGCTTCAAGTCCTTGTTGAACCGCGTGTACCAAACCGCAAGTATGTCCAACCGCACCTGCAGCCAACCGTTTCACTCAAACCGCATGCTGCAGCTCAACCGCTTGGACCTCAACCGCGTTTCAACTTGGAGTAATTTCTAACTTTTGCTTATGTTAAAAAAAAAAAAAAAAAAAAAGCTGTTCAAATTCTTTTTATTTATTTTTCAGTCCTTATCATTTCTCTTTAAGGGTTTATTTGCAAATGTTTTCCCACGAAAATTTAAATTTTAAGAGCATTCAATGCAAAGGGAACATTAGCATTAAATGGCCTTCATGTCAGCCGTCATTGGTTGATGTGTGAAGCTGAAAGGGTGCTAATTTGCAATGATTCACTAAGTTGGTGAAGCTAATGTGTCCTTTCAACTGCCAAACCCTAATCCTTTCCTATAAATAGAAGACATACCTTACCTTTTCAAACTTTTCAACTGTCTTCTCTGTGTATCCGTACTATCTGTCAGAAATTTACCAAAGACATTCTTCATAACTTCATAAAATTCTAAGTCTTTCTTCATCAATGGCACCCAAACCCATTGAAGATATGGTATGATTTCTGAACTTTAAACTCTTTTATCTTCTGCAAATCATACATGCTATTGAACTGTTTCTGCCATTGATGAACTTGAAAAGCTTCGAACAACCATAACTGACTTTTCTTCATATATGCTTCATTTGTTGATTATTTTTGATGAAATTTGTTAGGTTTTGTTCGGAATCATGCATAGATTATGTTTCTAAACTCTGTTTTATGATCAATCAACATCTTGAGCACTGATTTTGAATTTTAAACTATCTAAGTTTCGAAACCCACTTTCTAATTTTTTCATTTTCTGGGTGATTCTGAGTAAAGTAGAAGTTTTTATTGTTATATTGTTAATCTACTACTCAATGTGATCATTTTGACATGTTATTTGTTCATTTTGGTTAACATTTTTCAAATCTCTCTTCTTGGTGTTCTTGGTGTTCTTCATGCATTCATATGACTGTTCATCTTCATTTTCAGATTTTTCCTTATGTTTTGGGTTGAAAGCCGCACTCAAAACCGCAGCAGAGTCCTCCCTCTTCAAATTTAAAGTTGAACTTCAAGCTGCAGTTCTCGCTTTCCTTGGGGACTCTGTCAACAAAGATCAGCTCAAGGACTTTATGCAACAATTGACAAATGCCTTTTGTGATTCTGTTGATCACACAATTGGCAAATTCAAGACTGAGCTGTTGGGAGACATAAGGAGCCTTAACCTTCAACCGCAAAGAAGCCTCTACCTCGCCCGCTCCTATCCAAAACCGCCTTAGATGACTGCAGTGAAGATCTTCACCGAACCGGACTCCCTAAAAGACAGAATAAATGTTGACCTCAACATAGTGGGAGACAAGATCAAGGAGCGGTAACCACTTTTGATGGTGACATTTCCTTGATTTGAGAACCTCAAGGCGGGCTTCAACCTCAAGCTTCGACAACTCCATCAAAGAATTGAAGTCCAATCTGGATGTAACAGTTGATCTGGACCCATTGAGAGATGCCCTATCTACTCAAACCGTGGCCATTCGAATGAGATTTTCACTTTCTACAATTCTTTGAAGGCCCGCATTGAAGGATTCACTACTCGGATCAAGGAGAGTGTTGATGCAAACTCTAGATCGGTTGATCTTTGTTGGAACCGCTAGCTTTGAATCAGTAACCGCACTTCGAACCGTTGAGACTACTCTTGCAGACATGTGAAGATCTCGAGCCTTCGAAGAAATATCGAGGTGAAAGCTCGGCCTTGAGACCTTCAAACCGCGGTTATGAACCAGGAAGTTAATCAACCAAGAGAGCAACCGCGTCATCATCATCAACCGCCTCATCACCCAGGCCGCGTCGGCATTAGGACTTCTCTTTTGTAATTCCTTTATCCTCTTTTTCTTGAACTCCTTTTGTTTTGTTGGACCGCACTCCATGTATTTTTGTCCAACTTTCTTTTGCTTTTGAAACCTTTGTATTTTGCTTCTCTACCATTGTAAGTGTAACCGTTGGTAGTAATGAAAAATGCATCATTGGTTCCAAAACCTTGTTCATATCAAACCGCTTGTTTGTAGAACAATGAAACTGCTTATGGTCTTAAACCTCATTCAAATATTTTCCAACTTAAAATCACTATTTTGAATTGATGTTTAAACATTCAGTTTAAACCGCACTTTGAACTTAAACTCTCAATTTTTAAGTGTTTGAATGCATTTCTCTACTTTCCATATTGTAGGTTTTATCTTTTAGAAAGTATAGAAATCTATAGCTTAAGCTAAGTGTGTGCATTGACTTGGGACATGAATTACCATGATTAATTCTTATGGACATGTTCTTACCAAGTACAATGTTTGCTTTAGTTATAGTAGGTAATGGCATCAATCAAATAGGGGGAGATTGCTGGGTATGCATGTTTTAACCCTCCTATTTTGTATTAGATTTGATTGATACCATAACCTCCTGTCTATTTTAAGGACTTTAGGACACTATGTAATGAAGCTTAGACTTCAATTTTTTAGCTAAGTCCATTTTATAGAATATGTTACATTTAGGCTTGAAGACTGGCACAAGACTCATTGGAAGCAAGGTTGCGGTTCAGGCGGTATTCAAACCGCCCTATAAACCGCACTTGTAAACCGCAAGTGTAGTTCTACCTTGAATCTGCCTTTTGAACCAACCGCATGCAACCGCCCTTGAACCGCACTTTGTGCGGTTCATATGCAACCGCATCCAAGCAACCTCCTGGTGTAGCAAAACCGCATGTTCCTAACCGCGTCTCACCAACCGCATCCAATGATTGGCTACTTGAAGTGAACCACTTTTTATTCGTTGGAATCCACGTCAGCAATACCAAAAGTCAACCACCAAATCTTGTCACGTGATTCAATGTCAGAAAAGATCTGCAAGGATCTTGAAAAGGTGACAGGTGTCCTAACCTCATTGCTTGCAGCTGGAGCCTGATCAGCTTTATCTGCAGCAGCTGCACCAAAGGACAAAAGTGGTTGCTGTGGACCAATAGGATTGCATCAAGTACTGTCCTTACAACAGCTGTATCCAACGGCTAGTTTCTTGATGCTTGGGTATAAATACCCCTAATCTTCACCATTTGAAGATTGCTTGAAAAATTGAGAAGTGCTGTGTTCATAGAAGCTGAAGCTCTGCCCAGAAATTGTTCAACCCTTTGAATCTTCATCTTCATACTTCAAGAAATATTCCTAGCCCAGAAATCAAGCCTTAACACATTCAAGAATCATTGAGCTCTACATCTCACAGATTTAAAGAGCCTTGATCTTGTTCTCACACACACACCTCATTTGTTCTAATCACATAGATTAAACACTTGAGATACACTGGTTATAGTTTTGGATTTGTTCTTCATAGAAAAGATTTTATTGTACTTTGTAATCTCTCAAATACTTAATATAAAATCTCTCTTAGAAATCCAAGACTAACCATCTTGGTAGTGGACGTAGATCGTTTATCGATTGAACCACTCCAAATAGCGTGTTCTTACTTTCTGCATTTATATTTCTTGTGCTTACTAATTATTTATCTTTGTCTCTGTTTGATCTTTATTTAGTTATCCATTATTGTGAAATAGTGTTTGGAGTTAACAAAGTCAAAACCACACGTGTTTGTAAAACTGCACTTCCCAAAACCGCATATCAAAACCGCATTTTACAAACCGCCTCTAAAACCGCTTTATACTCTATAATTCCGCTGTGCATTTTACACTATCACTTGCAGTCTATTATCAACTGCAAGAGGATTTTGTAAGCAAGAGGTTTAGTTTTTAAAAGAGGGCGAAAAATTTTAAACAGCTATTCACCCCCCCTCTAGCTGTATTTTCACCCTTGTTGCCACCTTTGGGACCAACATAGAACATGGTTGCACGCTTGTCAATAACAAATCAATAGATTACTTGATATTTATGACTTTTATTTCTTTGACAACCCTCTTGTGAACCTTCGACTTTCTCGTCACTATTTATATATAAATTGTCACTTGATCCCATTTTGAGTCTGTTTATAAAGAATGGAACATCTAAACCACCATTCGCCTTCATTTGATGCCTACTCCCTAGCCCTTGACACCTAGAATAGGTTCATCTTACCTTTGCAAGAATGTGGAATTAGAAACGATCAGTTTGAGGGTTACATAGGAAAATTAAGGGAATGAGTGAGGAAGGTCAAAAGTTGGAATTATGATGTGTATTGTATAAAAGGGGGCAAAGAAAAAAAGAAAAACAAAAAAAAAAACAAAAAAAAAAAAAGAAAAAAGAAAAGAAAAGGAAAGAAACAGCATGCCCCCTAATTTTGTGAAGTATGATTGATTAGTGGCATGTATTGAGTGAGAGAATGCTTACAACCCCAAGTGTATAAATTATGAACAAAGTCTAGTTTGGGGGTTGAAGCATTGGGGACAAAGTCTATTTTGTTCTTGTACCATATGAACACTTGAATGGTTATTGCTATGTCTAAAGTAACTAGATGTAGTTTAATGAGTCTAAATGGGACGGACTTTTAAATGAACTTGGTCTAATCTTAATAGTAAAGATTTGACTTTCATCTTACACTGCCTGAAAAGTAGTGATGTTAAATGTGATATGTTCTTGTACCTGGGAACATCATATATATATAGAATTGCTATATCTATTTGAACTCGATGTAGCTAGCTTTGTCCGATTGAAAAAGGACTTAGCAAGAATGATCCGATTGAAAAGGACTTTATGAGAATTAGTCTAATCCCTGAAAAGGACTTAGACGCTTATACACTACTTGATGAAGTAGTTGACTATCATGATATGTCGGGATAAGGGAGCGCCCTGAAAAGACGTGGAGTTTCTTATTCAAGGATCACCCTGAAAAGGTGTATCAAAGTCACCCTGAAAAGGTGTAGCGTTACTTTGGAATTGACGGACTTGTGTGAATACGGTCTTCCTCATATATATTTTGTGATAGTGCCACAACTTGTTATTTGAAAAGTTTCTTTTATTATTGTACTCGTACCTGTACTTTAATTGATATAGCTATCTTATCGTTGAATAATTCGATTGGGTTCGTTCTTTCGGTCATCTTTCCTTAGTACCCGGAGAGATTCCGTATGAACTTACTGAGCATTGTTCGCTCACCCCTTTTTCTTATTTTTCCCTCCCAGGTAAGCGGTAGGAGAAGTTGATCGGTCGCAGGGATAGCGGCTTGAATCGGGGTTAGGGTTTGGTATTAATTATTATGTACTTATCGAGCTAGTGGGTTGTACTAGCCGTTAAGGTTGAAAGACAGTTATTTTCCGCATTTGAACTATGGTTAGATGTACTAGCCGTTAAGGTTGAAAGACAGTTATTTTCTGCATTTGAATTATGGTTAGATGTACTAGCCGTTAAAGTATCCCGATTTGGGAATTTTATTTATGAATTGAATTATGTTTATTGATGAAAAGTTGGGGTCGTTACAAACCCACACACAAATACCAAATAAAAAATCAAAGCACAGATATAAATAACAAATACAAATAATCTCTCCCCTAATTCGAAGATCAAACTTGGAAAAAAATAAGAAAAAAAATGAAGGTCTGGGCTTCTTCAATCAAGGTTGTGCTGCTGGGCGAGAGTGATAGCGAGGGTTAAATGAATGAGTGACAGTGGTGGTGTAGTGCAGCTTGATGGTGAGGCTGAAAGTGGAAGGAAGGGTCGAATTTCGACAGGGGGAGGTGAAGGGCGATTTGTGAGAGAAGGAGAGAACTGCGTTGGAGGGTGGAGGAGGGGCGGGTATGTAGAGGGTAAAGGGAGTAGGATATAGGGAGGAGAAGGTAGGGCGGAGTGAGAATTTGGGATAGACTGTGGTGGGTTGAGTTGTGTAGGGGCGGTAGAAGGTATGGAGGATGGAGAGTGGAAGGGTTGAAGGTGGGGTGATTGGGGAAGATGAATGTAAGGGGGGATAAGTTTAGACATGGTATTTTTATGTTTTTCTTTTTCTTTTTATGTTTCTTTTCTTTTTTGAGTTACTTAGGATATTTTTTTATTAATATAAAATAAAATAATTTTCACATATGAAGTTTTTATTTTTGATATTTTTTATTATTCTATTAAAATGAGAATGACCAAAATAGACCTCACATGACATGCACATAACTGAATTCCGTTAAATTTCTAATGTCGTTTGGGGAACGGGGCAAAAGTGAAATTTATGGTTAGTTGAGGTGCTACATTGGGATAAAATTTGCGCGAGAATTCAAATTGGGAATGAGTGTATACTGTATACTTTTGGGGCTAATCATACCCCCACAACTAGTGCTGTCAAAGCCCATCGGGCTTCACTTAATAATGGATCGGGCCTAAACATTAGCGGGCCTAGTAAAAGTCAAGTCCGGCTCATGTGGACATCGAGCCTTCGGGCCTATGGGCAAAAAAAAAATAACTATTTTTTTTATTCAAAAAATTCAAAAATTAATTAATAAAAATCATATGACACATGCAAAGTTCAAAACACACTTACTTAGTAACAATGAACGAATAGATGATACAACTCCTATTATAAGAGATGAAAAAATATCAAGAGATGATGATCCAAATAAGATTTCAGAAAGTATTCTAAAATGCTTAATGAATATTTTTATAAGAACGAGCTCGATAAGGAGTAAAAGTATGGCAGGATTAACCACCTCCGAGAGCTTTGAGGAAGCAGAGTTTAAGGATCCTTATGATATCTCTTTAGACTTCGGGAAGAGAGACATTGGTCCATATAAGACCATCTCCAGCAGTTTACTCCAAATTTTACTCCAAAACATCAAATTGGTACAATTTCAGCACCAAATATCTCACACCATCTCCAGCAGCTTACTCCAAATTTTACACCAAATAAGAATCTTTTCAGTATATGCTTGTTATTTCATTTAATTAAAAGATTTTTTCATTAATCTTATTTAATATTATTCAAATTACATTATATTAAATAGTATGCCATAAAACTTAAATTAGACAATTAATAACTATAAATAAATAAATTGAAGATAAAAATAAAAATTTATTAAAAGAAACATTAAAATAGATAATTAAAACAAAATGCTTAAAAATACAATTTCAACAGAAAATTAAGTTACATGACAATAATAAATGAACATTTAATTCTCTGAATTCACATATTCTTCCCATAAATGTTCAATCAAGGCATCTCTAAGTTCAAAGTGAGCTTTTTGATCCTTGATTTGTTTGTGTCGCTCGAGAAAACGTCGAAATCGAGTATTTTCATTCATCATTTCTACATCGGGGGCAGGTGCATCCATTGCATCTTGAATTTCTACGCTCACATCACGTTCATCGTCAATTATCATATTGTGCATTATAATACATGCAGTCATTATAGCATGTAAGTCCCTTTTATTCCAATAGCGAACCGGTCCTGCCAATATTGCAAATCGTGATTGCAGAACTCCGAATGCACGTTCGACGTCTTTTCTACATGATTCTTGTTTCATTGCGAAATGTTTCTTTTTAGGACCACGTGGATCATGGATAGTTTGCACAAGAGTTGTCCATTTCGGATATATACCATCGGCTAAATAATAGCCCATGTTATACTCCTTCCCGCCAATGATATAGTTCGCCGGGGGTGCAATACCTTCAGCAAGATTGCAAAAGAGGTTAGATGATTCTAAGACATTTATGTCATTATTAGAGCCGGGCATACCAAAATATGCATGCCAGATCCAAAGATCGTAATCGGCTACAGCCTCGAGAATGATGGTTGGATGTCCGCTTCTTCCAGAATATTGACCGGCCCATGCAGTTGGACAATTTTTCCAACGCCAATGCATACAATCTAAGCTGCCTAACATACCTGGAAAGCCACGTTTCTTACCAATTTCCAATAGCCTAGCAACGTCGGCAGCGTTGGGTGAACGTAGATACTCCCCTCCAAATACCTCGATAATACCTTGACAAAATCGGTTAAGACACTCTATTGCAGTAGACTCTCCTATTCGAATATACTCATCAACTGCATCGGCAGGCACACCTAGTGATAGGATCCGCAAAGCGGCAGTTATCTTCTGGAAAGTCGATAACCCGAGTGAACCAGCTGCATTTGTTTTTTGAACAAAGTAATTGTCATGAGTTTTTATAGCATCAGCTATACGAAGGAATAACTCACGAGACATCCGAAAACGACGTCGAAACTGCTCCTCCCCCCATGTGCTATTATCTGCGAAATAATCATTGAACAATCTACGATCACCAATTTCTCTTGATCAGTCAATCGTTATACGGCCATGAATTGATCCCCTACGGATAGTCGGAACATGATGATTATCGGCTAATTGAGAAGCGAAATTGTGATTTCTCTTGATCTGCCTCAAAATTACCTCCTCATCACCATCGGAAGAGGAGGAAGAAGAAGATGACGAGTTAGATAACGCTGAAAGTGATGGACCGCCAATATTGAAATTCATATTGACTTGGGTGAATAAGGAGGAAGATATTTAAAGAGAAAGAACTGGTGAGTTGTGAGTTGTGAGTTTAAAATAAATATGATATGATATTTATAGAATATTTTCTACAGAATATGCTATAGAATATGCTATAGAATATGCTATATGCTACAGAATATGCTATATGCTAAAGAATATGCTAAAGAATATGCTATATGCTAAAGAATATGCTATAGCATATTCTATAGCATATTCTTTAGCATATAGCATATTCTATAGCATATTCTTTAGCATATAGCATATTCTGTAGCATATAGCATATTCTATAGCATATTCTATAGCATATTCTGTAGAAAATATTCTATAAATATCCTCCTCCTTTTTATTTTAAACTCACAACTCACAACTCACAACTCACAACTCACCAGTTCTTTCTCCTTATTTTTCACACATATTTCTAAATGTCAACATCCAGAAGTGCTTCTTACGTTCCTGCCGAGGACATACTCCTATGCAAAGTTTATGTTGACATTTCCCAGAACCCAATCATAGGTATCAACCAGTCGAGAGATCAATTTTGGTCTCGAATTGTGACCGAATACAATGGTTCAAAAAATGCGCTCCTGCAGGAGCGAAATCGAAGATCGCTGCAATGTCGAATGACTACCATCATTAAAGCTATGGGAAAATTAAGAGGTTGTATTCGACAGATAGAAAATTTAAATCATAGTGGTGCTTCAGAAATTGACATAGTAAGTACCTATTAATTTTTTTTTCACTAGTATATATATCATTTTTTTATATATTATTTTGTAATCATGATTTGATCTCATTATTGATGCAGTATGATCAAGCAAAAACACTCTTATATCAGGATCCAGAATTTGCAAAAGGGTTCAAATTTGATCATGTATGGGAGCAGATGAAAAATATCGAAAAATTTGCCCCAAACCATGGTGATAGTTCGTCACACCTCAATTCACAAGCACCGGAGACCCCCGTATCATCATCATCTTCTGGTATGCCATCATTTTCTATCAATTTAAGTGACGATGGTAGCCCCTCTCCTACTTCATCCCAAAGACCAATTGGGATTAAAAAAGCTAAGCTTAAGAGAAAACAAAGTGAAGACTCCACAACCCAGTTCGATGTGTTAAAACGTCAAAGTGATGAATTGTTGGAAGTGATGAAACAGAAGGCTGAGAGAGAGAAACAAAAGGCTGAGTTCAAACAATCACGCGAGGAACGTAAAATAATGATGATAGACATCAACACCATTTCGGATCCAGTTGCACGGGCGTACATCGAAAGTGAACGGGCAAAAATTATGCAGAAAAGAGCTGATCAACAAAATTTTCAAGCATCAAATAACATGGATGGATTTGGAAGCTTATACCAAAATATTGGACCATCCGGTAACGATCTATCAGATTATTAAAAATGATTTCAATTTCATGTTATTTGTATTCGTATTTGTATTTTTTATTTGCATTTGTATTTCCGCTTTTAATGTATTTTTATTTGTATTTGTAGTTTAAATTTGTATTTCCGCTTTTAATGTATTTTTATTTGTATTTGTAGTTTAAATTTGTATTTTCACTTTGAATGTATTTTTATTTGTGTTTTTATTTTAAATTTGTATTTCAAGTAAGTTTATGAAATTAATTCTTGTTTTTTATTTCATTTTCAATATTTTAACATATTTTCAAAATTTTGTAATTTTATTTAAAAAATTAATGATACAAATTCTAAAATATAGTAAATGATAAACACCACTTTCTTTTCTTTTCCAATTCAATTATCCTAGCAAGAGAGAGAGAGAGAAACAAATCAATATCCACGGCAAGAGAGAGAAACAGAGAAAGAGAGAGAGACGGCGAATCCATGCTTCTCCGCCGCCGCCATAGCCAACGCCGCCGCCACCGCCACCACCAAGGTAATCTCCTTCTCCTTCCCCTTCCCCTTCCCCTTCTAATTCCAGATTTCGTTGGTAATTAAAAAAAAAAAGAAATAAAATTAGGATGGCGCAAAGGATTTTGGTGCGCCAAATTTGGCGCAAGTAAGGGGCGACGCTAAAATGGCGTGGAAGATGGCGTCGTTGCTGGAGCTCTATTTTACGCCAATTTGGCGATGGCGTCGGTATTTGGCGCAGTGCTGGAGATGGCCTAAGCATTTGTTTGCAAGCTACCTTGATAAACACAAATCGAACAACAAAATATGTGTTCTTACTTCTTAGTGCACAGACTTAAGTAAGCACTTTTTAGAATGTTAACTAGTAGTCTCTTGCACAAATAAAAAAAAAATTAAAAAAAAATTGTAGTCTGTTACTTGCACTTGTTTTATTCTTGTTCAACCAAGTTATGCCCTCTTTCCTGATTTCTGTAGGCTCCTACTTGGGAAACTCGCTTCTGTTGATTTAAGTCGAATGACCCATCAAGAGAAGCTTGCTTTCTAGATCAACACATAAAGATAGGTTTTTTTTTTTTTTTTAGTGTGTTGACTTTGTTAGCTGTTTCATCGGATTGGGCCAGACTTTTTCGAGCTTTTCATATTCGGGCCGCAATGAGCCCACAGGCCTACTGGGCCGGGCCAAAGATGGCTGATTTTTTTCGGGCCTTCTAATTTGAGGCCCAGACCCTTAAAAAATCGGGTGGGCTTGACCGGGCCTGTCACGACCCAAAACCTAGGTCCTATTTTGATACTTGTTGAGCGCGTATTTATGGTGTGTGTTGTATTTATTTTATGCTTCGTATTTTATTGGTGAGTATTATGTGTTAGTTTAACATTTTAAATAACTTATTTGATATTTACTTATGTTAATAAATTAAATATAATTATTTAATGTCTAAGTTGGAAATATTAGGAGTGGTGTCGTGAAATGGTAATTATTGAAAATTATTAGAAACTTACAATAAACCTTGAAGTGCTTTAAAGTAAATATAACTTAGGTTATTTAAGTTTAACCATTTAATGAATTGAAGGAGCCTAAGTGTAACTTGGTCTATGTTTATCCTTATTGTCATTATTCATTTAGAAGCTTCATTTTCATTTTCAAAGGAGAAAAAACCCCAGCCAAGTTTCTTGTTCCATAAAGCTTTAAAAAGGTTAGTTTCTAAAAATTCCCATAAATCAAGGTTGTTCTGTTCTTCGATCCGTTCGCGTATAAATGTTCGGGAAGCCGAAGAGATTGAATCTATCCCATTTAAGTTTTTCTTTATTTCGAATTATTTTGGTAAGTTATTATATTTTGTCTTCTATGTATGCTCATTTGATGGTTTGAAGTCAAAATTATGAAATATGTTGTTGCATGTTGTTTTGGATCAATTTTTGTTTGGTTTTGGAATTGTATAAATTGTATGGTTGTTAAGGCGAAGGAATAGGAGTAAAATTGAGGTTAAGATGATAAGGATTGAAATATATATGTTGCATGTTACATTTAAGTATTTTCTTGAATTGGAATGTATTGAGGTAAACTTGGTTGAGTTATATTGAAGGTGGGCTTTAGTGGTGCAAGGTTGAGGTAAAATGGTAAGTTAGCAAGAAGGTTTTGAAGTGGAAAGGGGAAGTTATTATATTCCTTCATTTAATCCTAGCTCATTTTATGTTTAAAGTTAATTGGGTGGAAATATAAGTATTTGCATATAGCAATTGATCAATTTCCTTGAGTAGGAATGGATTGAAGTTAATAATGAATATCATGAAGTTATTGGGCTTGAACTATTTTAGAAAAAGGTATAATGGTGACCCTAAATTATTGAGTATATATAGTGATTCCTAAACCTAGAATAAGAACGGCCTCGTCGGCATCGGCATAGGCTAAAGGTTCAAGCGTTAGAGTTTTAAAGCTATTACATTTACAATTATGGATTTTTAGCATTGATATTCTTGTGGTTATTATAAGGTTGAATTAAGAAGTCAATAAAAGTATGATGATTTCAAATTGAGATAAGAAAGGATTTTTAGCTCATTTGATGGTAATGTTACAATTGTGGAAGTATGTTTGTTGTAAGGAAATGTTTGGTCATATTACTTTGAGTTTGGAATAATAGAAATGGTTTTGGGTTGAGTGAAAATGGTTTGAGGTCATTAAGGTTGGGATATACTGAAGTTAGACTTTTGATATTGTTGTTTATGTTGGAACAAAAAGGGACCTATCTATGTTTGCAAGGTTGCTGAGGTTCAGCCTACATTCTGTAAAGGGCACGAGTCGTGCCCTATGACACGAGTCATGCCTTGAGTCCTGACGAGTCGTGCCCTGGTGGACGACTGTATCAGGCTGTGTGTAAAAGGGTCACGAGTCGTGCCCTGGCCAGTTTTGCTGAGTTATTTTCAAAGCAATGTAAGTCCAACTATATAACATATATTTCAACCAATTGAAAACTACGATCAAAGTACAATGTATGAACAACAAAAAGGTGTCTTTACATACCAATTGTGATAATTGAAAGATGGTTAAATATTTGGTTAAAGAAGGTTGGAACCATGGATTTCCATTGGACCTAACTTGTTTAATATCATTATATGATTGTTGATATATCCTTGAATGATTATTATAAGTGTGTAGACCTTATGTGTTGTATCTTTTGCATTTGTTTGACATCTTTATGATGTGATTGATTAGGGTTCCCTACTTTGGAATCCTAAGTTGAATTGAATTGGTTCAAGGATGGGTTAGCCTTTGTGCTACTTTTGATAGATACTTGTTATCATTTTGCTATCATTTTGATATGCTATATTGATATGGTTCCCTACTTTGTAATTATCGGCTATGTTTAAGCAAGTAGTGATTACTGTGCTTATATTTGAAAGTTCAGCTGGTACTTGATTGTTGGGCAGTGTTATGGGATTATAATGGCACCTGAGCCGAGTTCATTATAATTCATACACTGGGTCCCTTTTTTCCCAGCCATTGACCATGGTTTGGGTAGTGGGCTAGCTTCCCTTTTTAGGGTGTGGTATAGTTGCACATTTGGGTATGACTTTGTGTCATAGTTCCCTTTTGTTATTATTGTGATTGGGTTTCAGAACCGCTTCTTCAGCTGTGGATGCTGCTCGGATCGTGATATCCTTTTGAGGATGAAACCTTGGCTCAGTATCCTTCTAAATGTTACATTATTGCACTTATGTGTTGTTATATATATCTTTCTTTGTGTTGACAAGAATGTGATATATATATGATGAGTTGATGTTATATGCTTTCCTGTTGTGATTGCATAGCATATTGTTGCATATATAATAGCTTGCTGAGATTTTTCTCACCCCGTCCTTTTATTGCTTTCTTAGATAGAGGCGAGCCAGGGACTAGGCCGCGTTGAGCTACGAGAGGACGCCGAGTGGGGTTGTTGTTGAGAAAGGTATTTTGTAGGGTTTATATTATGTAAATGTATAACCAAAGGGTAGTATTCCCGAGACTTGAAATGTGGTCATGTAATTTGAAACTCTTTTAAGATTGTAAATATTTTATATTTTGGGAATTATATTTCTTGGTTTGTAAAGGAGTTGTATTTGGTTTGTAAAGCTTTGGAAGTGGATTCTAACTTCAATGGTTTTACCTTTAATGGTATGTTACGGAGATTTCTTTAAAGATAAACAAGTTTTATTTAGCAAATGTTTTGGAAGGGACATTTCGAAAAGTTTTTCTAAAATAAAGGCGTCTTTAAAGCGTATCCCGATGTGGGGCCAAGTAGGACCACGGTTCGAGACGCGTCTGAGCCTACGAGTCGGACTAGATTTTGATAGCTCTGCCTACAACAACATTGGACCGGTCCAAATGAAATGGTTCAACCCGGAGGACTACATTCCCATCACAAACTTTGGTTCCAAACAAGACAAAACATGTATTTTCCCTATTATTTTATTTCAAACCAAACATCAGTACCCACACCACCTCAATAGAACCAACGCCAGAAGAAAAAAGAGAAAGGGGAAAGTGACGGGAAACTGTATGATGATTGTCCAGCTCTTATAGTTTCTTTCTTCATTTCTATTCTTCTTTGTTCAAAGGGTGTGCGATGAAATCAATTCATTGGATTTGACTCCTCAAACAATTCTGGTAACCCACCAAGAATTCCATCTTTACTTTTCTTTACCCAATCAATTCCAATTATTTATTGTATCTGTTTATGCTTTGTGTGTTTGTAATTCTGTATCTGCTTATGTAAAAAAGTGGTTGATGGATTCGATTTGGTTGTCAATTTGTCTGATTTATAAGAAAAGGTAAAAAATGATGAAATAAAGATGAAAGAAGGAAGCAGAACTAAAATTTCTAGTTTCAGGAATTCAGAAACTATTTTTGAATTGGTGTGTGTGTATTGGTGGGAGAACCGAATAATGTAGTTTTGTAAACCCAGAAACGATTTTGGAATTGGTCAGTGGGTTGGTGGGTGGGGAGGGGCGTGGTGGGGTATGTGTGATTGGTGGAGGTCTTCTTCTTTTTTTTTTTTTGGAATTTTTGGTACACATTTTTAAGTTTGAGTTGCACGAAGTCACTCCATGAATTATTCTATAGAGTTGCTTGTATACTTTTCTTTCATTTTTATGAATGTTTGAGTAACAATTTGTTGCAATTTTCATGTTGGGCGTGAAGACCATGATGCCCAGAGTTGAGTCTCGGAAGATAAGTGGAGATGGTTCTGGTAGTGGGAGACTATTGCGTGATATTGAGGAAATAAGCAAAGCCCTTTATTTGCATAATGTTCCGCCAAAGGCTTTGACTTCGTCAACTGATCAACGATCTAAGTCTGCAGGCAAAACCAGTTCGTCTGAATCACATATAAAGTATGTGGATGAAGACTTGTTGCAAAACGACAAGAAATACTCGATATGGAATTGGAAGCCCTTAAAAGCTCTAACCCACATTCGGAATCATCGGTTGAGTTGTTGTTTCCTTCTCCGAGTACATTCCGTTGAAGGTTTACCGATGAGTTTTACCGGATTTAATTTATCCGTTCACTGGAAAAGGAAGGAAGCGGTGTTGAGCACTAGCCCCATTCGCGTTTCCAAGGGTGTGGCTGAATTTGAAGAGACTTTGATGCACCGTTGCTCTGTTTATGTCAGTAAAAGTGGCACCCACAATAGTGCATCAGCTAAATATGATCCTAAGCTCTTTTTGTTGTATGCTTCTGTGGTTGGGGCTTCTGGACTTGATATTGGAAAGCACTGGATTGATCTGACAAGATTGCTTCCTCTTACATTGGAGGAGTTAGAGGAGGAGAGGACAAGCTCAGGGAAGTGGATGACAAGCTTTAAACTTTCAGGCAAAGCTAAAGGGGCTACAATGAATGTCAGTTTTGGGTTTTCTTTATCAGAGGATAACTTGTTGGAGTTTGAGAAAGTTGCGGATCTTTTAAAAGGGAGTGGTGCAAGTGCTACTCCCATGCTACGGAGGCTTGGGAGTGTTCCAAGTAACTCAAACCGTATGACCCATATCTCATCTCCTTCTTTAGATATAAAGCTATTTAATGAAGTTTTACCATATAAAGGGCCAGAGATCACACAGTCAATTACTTTTCTTTATCGGAAACTTGATGAGGAAATACCGTACAACCAGAAAGAGCTCAAATCAATAAATATAGAGCTTGCTGAATCAAAGATGGATTCTTTTTCCGATCCCGTTGCTGATAATATTGGATATGAGAGTAGTGATGGAGAGTTTAATATAGTTGATCAGGGCGTAGAATATCCGGTGAAGGAATTGAAGATGAAAGATGGTGCGGTTCAAAGTATTGATGATTCTGCTATTGAAGCTATTAATGTTGCTGATATTTTTGAGGATGGTGAGGCTTCTCCTGCTGAGAAGATCGATTGCAAATCCAATAATAAAGTCCATGGTGATTTTGAAGACTCCACTTCCGAAGAGCTTGAGTCATTTCTCCGTGACCTTTCGATTTTCAATTCATCAGAGTTTGATGAAAGAGAATTTAATGAAGAAGAACATGACATGAAAGCCAAATCAAGTTACCAAGAGGGTAAGATGGTACAATCACTTAGATTCGACAGTGTTACAGATTCTGTAGAAAATGATTTCTTGAGCTTGCTGGGTAATGATCCTTATCCCAGATCTGATAGTGAACCGGAGTCTCCGAGAGAGCGTCTTTTGAGGCAGTTTGAGGAGGAAGCCTTAGCTTCTGGTGACCCTATTTTCAATGCAGATGCTATGACAAAGCAAAAAGATTGTTCCGACGATTTTACGCTGTCAGTTCTTGTTCAAGGATCTGTAATGGAGCATCACAGGGTTAACCCCTCTCTAAGAAATAGAAGGAAAGCTGAGATTCTTGAGAACTTGGAAACAGAAGCTTTAATGCAAGAATGGGGATTGAATGAGAGGGCATTTATATATTCCCCACGAACAAGTTCTGGTGGTGCATTTGGAAGTCCAGTTTATCTTTCCCTGAAGAGCCACCTGAGCTACCTTCTCTTGGAGAAGGCTTGGGTCCTATTTTTCGGACAAAGGGTGAGGGTTTCTTGCGATCTATGATTCCTTCGATTTTCAAGAATGCTAGGAATGGTGAGAATTTGATCATGCAAGTTTCGAGTTCTGTTGTGCTGCCTGCTGCAATGGGATCTAATGCTAGGGAGTTATTAGAGCAGTGGGCATCTGTTGGAGCCGAAAAGATGTCTATGCAGGCAAATGAGTTGATGCCTTTAGAAGACATCAATGGGAAGACATTGCAACATGTCGCTTGGGAAGCTCAATCAAAGATAGAGATCCGTGAGAGGTTAGTATATTGGTTTACCCTACAGTTTAATGTTGGACTGGTCAATATTATAGAATCTATTGGCAAATCCCATAACTTGTAATCTTAGTTATATTCCTTTTGTTCCGTATTTGGAAATTCTCGTAGAAGATTATGCTTTTAATGTATCAAGTTACTGAAATTAAACGTAGTATGTTAGACTGGCAAGGAAGGGAGGGGAACACTTTTCTCACTTCACTTCTAAATCAAGGCACTCCTTGAGATAATATATTTTAATCGTACACTATGCTCACTGTAATGTAAAGTGGAGACTCTTGCTTGAAACTGAGTGGGAATAGTACTTGAAGGAAACTTTTATGTTCTTCAAAGTGAGGGTATTTATGACATATTTGAATACATATGATGTCTAAGATTCAGATACGAACTTTTCATTCAAAATGCCCGTTTTAATTATGCATATAATTAATGTCATATATCTTTATTTATAATGTGTGTCAGGGAGCATTTGTTATTGCATGAACCGGAGGCTGGCATTAGAAGAATTAAAGTTGAAGGGACAAGGATTTGTTCTCAGGTGGACAATGAGGATGTTGCTCTAGGGGATCTTGTTCCTTTAGCAATGGACAAGATTCAATACCTCTCTATTGAAGGCTTAAGAATTCAGTGCGGCATGTCTTCTGATGAAGCCCCTGAAAGCATACGTGCACGGTCTATTGAGGAAATCCCGGTCTCTTCAGGCCAAAGTGCCACTATCAGTGACATTAATGAACTAATATCATTGTCTGTATCATTGAATGAGTGGATACAGTTGAATTCTGGAATCATTAGTGATGATTATGAGAACAGTAGTAGACTTTCCAAGATTCTTGCAGTCCATTCCAGTAATGGCACAGATGTACTAAGACATCACAAATGGGCCAGTTTGTCAAGTAAAACTTGTGGTTATTTAGGGAACAACCTTACAATATGTGTACAAGTCCTACTCAGAGATCCCTTTCGAGACTTTGAAGCGGTTGGTAGCCCAATGCTTGCTCTAATTCAGATCGAGAGGGGTTTCATAATGAAGAGGACGGATATTCAAGAGAAAGAACATATAACTGAACATGAAGGAGACCTCACTCAGTTCAGAATCACTGAAATCCATGTTGCAGGTCTGAAAGCTGAGCATGGCAACAAGCAGCAGCATTATGGGTCCCGCTGGTTGCATTCTAGTGGGATGGGTAAGCCAAAAAAGCGTTCATTTCTCAATTCAAACTTGATGGTAAGGTCATCTTCGAAATTGGTAAGCAAGATGAAGCATGAAGATACCTTGTGGAGCATCTCTTCTTATGTTCAGAGTGCTGGATCTAAATGGAAAGAACTATCTTCACTTAATTTACATGTACGGAACCCTGATATTGTCTTCTGATGAAGGTATCAGGTCTCTGTGAGAATAGTTGTCATTTTCAGAAAAACTTCCCCTTTTTAGACATAATATTTATTTTCTCATAAAATGTATGCTATTGCATTTCCCCTTGCTGAAAGCAAGTTATACAGAATGGTCAAAGAGATAGGATTATATAGCCATGTACAGGTTTTTGGTCAATGATTATGATGAATGTTTTTGGAGCTCAATTTGTACTAATGAATGAATTCAACAAGAGGTTTTTTATCAGATAGTGTTCTTGAATCTTTTTAAGCCCTTTTCTTTTTCTGCTGGTGTTTCTTTTTCCTCTTTTGTTACTGACATTTGTCAGGCGTTTCCTGCTATTTTTTCTGCTCCATGCATTTAAAAGTTCTTCACTTGATTGTAGTTAAAAAAAGCGCTGATGCTGCTAATGAATTGTCAGATTTTAATCATCTGATGACATGATTGTCTTGCAATCATACATTTTTTCATCTTTTTTTTTTCTTGATGCTGAATTACCTTTGAATTTCATCTAATCTCTCTCTCTCTTTGTGAAGAGAAGAGCTGCTATGTTTTGTTATCTTGATGGCTAAATCTTGAAATTGAAGTTTGATTACACACAAATAGGCCACATGCACATCTGGGCAATTAAAAAGAGATTCTTTATATATTTCAGCCACAATTAACTTCTTAGGAACCCTAGAAAGTGGGGAATAGAAATGTCTTCTTGAGCATACATATAAAGCTGAGAGTCCTTCGTAGAATCTATCTGAGATTGCCTCTGAAAATGAGAGAATAATTCCGAAAAACATCAATGGAGGGTCATGAAGAAACTAGGACTTAGAAGGACCTTCATGGTTGTGCACACCCTCATACGTTGTTAAGACATACCGGGGATCTACATCTCTTTCGACCCTTTTCTTCACAATGCATCCATCGACTGAGCACTTGTAATAATTCCTGTTTATTACATGAAATGTCAGTATGCTGAGTATTTGCTGTTTATGGAGTATTATTTGATTTAGATATTACTACTCTTATTTCGTCAGCTGAGTCTCATTAAAAGTCAACTCCTTTTCAATGAATTGCTACGTCATTAAATGGATTCTAATATATGTTTTCTTGACAGGCAAAAGCAGGGTAGAAGGCTGTGATCTTGGGCTTTGTAGACTGAATTCAGGTGCTTGTTACAACCATTCTAGAATTGCATCATATTTTGAGCCAATTACTTAAAAATCACTTGTCATGCAAAACTCGAGCGTTGGAAACATCATATCAAGATGACAGATTGATTTTATTTCTGAGAAAGAATTTCATAATTTTCCTTATAAATTACTGCCTTCATGTAACAAATGACATTGAACATACCTTGGATTTGGGTTATTTTTCACCATCTTCTTCCCATACTTCCTCCACTTGAAGCCATCATCTAGGATCTCAATTTCTGACTTTGTCTTGAAAGCAATTTTCTCTCTGACGCCCGTACCCATCTCAGTCCCTCCTAGTAACATAAAGTCAATATGGAATGTCAGAACGGTTAAGCAAAAAAGCTTGACCACAGATATATGTATATATGTGCATATATATACACATATATAATGTGTTGCATTAGTAAACCTTGGCTCATCAAATTAAATAATGACCTTTAGAAGAAGTATAGTACTTAATATCTCATGTTTCTTTTCTTCTTTTCTCATTTAACTGATATAATCAAGCTTGACCATATATGTATATATATGTATATATATGCACATATGTATATATATACACATATATTTTGTTGTGTGTGTTTTAGAGCTCCAAATTCAAGTTTATGAGAATGCCAACCATGCACGTATTAGTATATGCGTTAACCATGCAACAAGGCATTAAGGGATGCCTGCTACAAATTCACAAAAACATGAAGTTTCACATTTGATTTGGGCTAAAAAGAATATTTTAAAGTACTATATAACAAAATCATTCAAGAAACTCCATTTATCTAATATACATTAGGAAACATATCAAACAAGCGTCTGTTAAATGAATCACTTACTAATGTTATTTCCTTGTAGGATGTTGCTGCTACTTTCAGAGGCATGGGCAGCTTGATTTACAGCATAGACCGGATTCTGAGGGTACCCTGAAACCAAGAATGGTGAATCCTCATCTAGCAAATCGTCCAACTCGTAATACTGATCAGGAGTCTCAAAATTTGGCTGGTACATATATTCATTCTCTGGTGAGTCCGCTGATCGACTAGTGCTGTCATATGTGTATGGATTCATATTAGGATTATTCCCTGCCATGATGTGATAAGAGATACGATAGAATGGTATAAATATGTTTATCCCACAACCTCTTCAGATTCGATCTTTCGTAGCAACCTTCCTAGGACATCGAAAGAAGCTTCGTAGCTAATGCTCAGGGTGGCTAAGATAATGATGGTGGGTCCGGTAAGATTAGCAAAGTTGAACTCTGTGATGAGCAATGTGCGTGGGGGCAGGGATGGGCTGACTTGTGCATAGACTTTGTGATTTGAGACTTTTCAGAGTCTGCTGTGTGTGCTTGTGTGTAGACCAACCCCTTGACAACATAGACGAATCCACATCAGAGTTTTTAGAAAGTTCATTTTTAAAAAAATAATAATTTAAATTGATGAAAGCCTTATAAAGTACTGGCAGAGGATGAAATGTATGCTTGAACATACTCTTTTTGGCCTTTGGATTTTTCGAGTGGCTTTTGCAGGAATCTGGAACCTCTGCTATAAACCTGGTGTTAAGAACATGTGTATGGCCGAGATCATAAACTCGAGCGCGGATGCGAGATTGATTTGCTTGAGACTCGACGGCCCCACAGAAATATCAACCCCGTCTAACTGACCATAGTGCCCAAAATTCTACCTGTAGCTGTATGTGGCTAAAAACTTACCTCTTGGTGCAGGAAAAACAAGTAATTTAAAAACATGAGGTTCTGCATCCCTTTTCAGCGGCACACATTGATCAATTGAATATGGTTTACTGAAAATTTAATCGGTTGGAAATGAGTTTGAATCCTCTGTTCAAGTAATGAGTCAACTCGGTCTGTTTTTAAGACGATTTGGTCATGGTCACAATTGGTATTATGCGCGATAACAGATTCAGATTGTTATGAATCTTGAGAATATGGCAGTTAGGTTAGCATGAAAGGCTATGCCAATACACTAGCACCGAAGTAGCTTTAAGAACAAAAGAGATGCATGGAACTGGCTTTGAGAACTAGAGAGATGGATGCACTCATCCATTCCCTGTCTCAAGTTGATCGGTCAATTGTGAATTCAAATGTCGTAAAGCCTTGTAAAATCTGTTAGGTTTTAAGACCTCAAAAGACTTTAGAGCAGAAAAATTATCCTCTTGAACTGTCACAATATTTCATTACATGTGAAATCCCATTTACATTCCATAAGACAAGAGTGGACCCTACCGACCTCACAAGGCCTTACAGCAAGAGTGGATTCTATGTCAAACTTGATGTCACGAGGAACTTTATGTGAAGGTCAATTTCCTCTACGCTAGGAGTATTTTCCTAGTGATTTCCGACACTAGTGATTAGTCCCAATCTTTCCTCTAATTGCGTATTGTTTTTTTTGTTGCTGATAAAAATGATGCCAAAAAGTGGAAAAGTATATCTATCTAGATACTTGCTGACAAAATTGGAAAAGGAATTATACCTAACTAAATATGTTAAGGCTTGAAACCTGATGCCAATAGTATGCTTCCATAGTGCTAATTTGTAGGTGATCGATTGGAAATGCAAAAAATATTCATCTTATTACCTTGAGTCCTTGACCATTTTTGAAACCCTTCTCTTTTTCGCTTTTTTTTTTTTTTTTTTTGACTTTCATAGTTAATGCCAAAAGTGTGCATAAGAGGGTACAGTCTATTACCTGTTTCTTTCAGAGGTAGGGGGTTGGGGATGATGAATATAATAAAAATAAAATAAAATAAACAAACCTAACCACAAATAATTTCTTAGAACCCCTAGAATGTGGGGAATAGAAATGTATATGATGCTCGGACTCTTCGGTTTACCCCGTCGGACCCTTGTCAACAAGACTAAAATAGGAGTGTCTGACACGGGTATGGCAGGGTAAACCAAAGAGTCCAAGCATCAAAGAGAAATGTCTATTACATTTGAGAAATTACCAAGAACTTAAATGTCATGTGCCTTCTTGAGCATATATATATATATATATATATATATATGTATCTGAGAGTTCTTGCTAGAATCTATTTGAGACTGCCTCTGAACATGAGAGAATAGTTCTGAAAATCATCAATGAATGGTCATGACCAAACTAGGACATGAAAAGACCTTCATGGTTATGGAGACCCTCATACGTTGTGACGACGTACTGTGGATTTACATCTCTTTCGACCCTCTTCTTTACAGTGCACCCTTCGACTGAGCACTAGTAATAATTCCTGCTAATCACATGCGATGTCAGTATGCTCATAAGTTGCTTTTTTATGGAGTATTATGTGAGATGGGTTATTACTAATCTTATCTCCTCAGCTGAGTTTTCTTGACAGGCAAAAGCAGGGAAGAAGGATGTGAACTTGGGCTTTGTAGAATGAACCCAGGTGCGTGTTACAATCAGTGCAACATCAATGTAGACAATTTGTCATTCTAGAATCTCATCATATTTTTAGCCATTTACTTAAAAAATCATCTGTCATGCAAAAACTAAAGCATTGGAAACATCGACAGCTTGATTTTATTTCCGAGATTAAAAAAAAAATTAGTTTTCCTTAAAAGAACCGCCTTCATGTAAAAATAATACTCCGTATCAAACATGTACCTTGGATTTGGGTTGTTTTTCACCATCTTCTTCCCATACTTCCTCCACTTGAATCCATCATCTATGATCTCAACTTCTGACTTTGTCCTGAAAGCAATTTCTCTCTGACGCCCGTATCCATTTCAGTCCCTTCTTGTAACATATAGCGATTATGGAATGCCAGAAAGGTAAAGCAAAAAAGCTTGACCATATATATATATGTATGTATGTATGGATATATTGTGTTGCATTACTAAACCTTGGCTCATCGAATTAAATAATGATCTTTAGATGAAGTATAGCATTGAATACCTCATGTTTCTTTCCTTCTAATCTCATATATAATCAAGCTTGACCATATATATATATATATATATATATATATATATATATATATATATATATATATATATATATATATATATATATATATATATATATTTATATCTATATTTATATCTATATATATTTATATATATATATATATATATATATATATATATATATATATATATATATATATATATATATATATATATATATATATATATATATATATATATATATATATATATATATATATATATATATTATGTTGTGTGTGTTATAGAGATCTAAATTCAAGTTTATGAGAATGCCAACCATGCACATATTATGATTATGCATTAACCATGCAAAAAGGCCTAAGGGATGCCTCTACAAATTCACAAAATCCAGAAGTTTCACGTTTGATTTGGGCAAAAAAGAGTTTTAAAAGTAGAATATTATGAAATCATTCAAGAAACTCCATGTATTTAACATTCATTAGGAAACAAAATTGAACTAGTAAATGGTTGTTAAATGAGTCACTGATGTTATTTCCGTGTCGGTTGCTGCTACTTCCAGAGACTTGGCCAGCTTGATTTTCGGCATAGACTGGATTCTGAGGGTACCCAGAAACCAAGAAAGGTGAATCTTCATCTAGCAAATCATCCAACCCGTAATACTGATCAGGAGTCTCAAAATTTGGCTGGTTATACGTATATTCATTCTCTGGTGAGTCTACTGATCTACTAGTGTTGTCATATGCGAATGGATTCATGTTAGAATTATTCCCAGCCATGACATGATCAGTGAAACGATAGATTGGTGTAAATATACTCCCTGTGTCCCGAAATGATCTTCCTACTTTTTTCATTGTTACTACGAAGGTACTTTGAGCAATAAATTAGGTTAATTTCATTATTCTAATCTAATTTTAAAACTTATTATTGATACACCATTATAAACACTATAAAAATTGATTTTTAGATTTTCATTAGGTTAATTAAATTAACCTACATTTATTGCTCAAAGTACCTTCGTAGTAACAACGAAAAAAGTAGGAAGATCATTTGGGATTGAGGGAGTACTTGTTTTCACAGCTTCTACAGATTCGATCTTTCGTAGCAACCTTCCTAGGACACTGAATGAAGCTTCATATTTAATGCTCAGGGTGGCTAAAGATAATGATAGTGGGTCCAGTATGATTAGCTAAGTTGAACTGTGTGATGAACAGTGAGTGTGTGTGTGTGTGTGGGGGGGGGGGGACAGGGATAGGTTGACTTGTGCATAGACTTTCTGATATTGGAGTTTTCAGAGTCTGCTGTGTGTTTGCTCGTGCGAAGACCAACCCCTTGGAACCGTGGAGGAATCCACACCAGACCCTTTAGATTTTTTTTTTTAATTTTTAAAAAATTTGAATGAAAGCCTTATCAAGTACTAGTAGAGAATGAAACGTATGCTTACAAATACTCGTTTTGCCCTTTAGATTTTTCGAGTGGCTGTTTTCACTGCTTTAAAACTTGTCCAAAATGGCATATTTTAATGAATAATGACATGCGATTCTAGGCAACATATTAATCGTTTTGCCCTTTAGATATTGAAACTATTAAGTAAGAACAATAACAGCGATGATATCTGAGAGACAAACATGATTCTTGTCAGAAGATAAAGTTATTGCATAACGACACCTGAAATTCGCCTTTCCTTGTGCACCTAATCTGTTACATCTGCAAGTATGTCTGCTTTGGTTACGTAGTAAAATTTAATGAAAATGATACTTGTAGTGTGAATGCAATCAAAGTGTAGGAAAATCTAAGTAATATTCCGTACTACACACGCATGCAGGCACGCGCACACACACACACACACATATATATGCATGTATGTATGAATGTGAAGAGAAAAAAAGTAACTTCCAGGAAGTTAGCGAAAATCCTGTATAGAATGACTTTTGTGGCCTTGAAGATAAGTGGATCGGTGGCAAGTCTCCCGAGTTCTAATGCTGCTACACAAAATATGGTTGTACAGGCCCAAAGCTTTCTGTCCAAGGTGGATACTCCAGCTCCTTTCTCCGTTGGATTCTACACACAAGGCAAACATAAACTAGGTCGGGGGCGTCTCCGACGAAAGCCCCTCCAACATGTGAATAAGTACTTGTTATGAATTTAGAAGGAGAGAAATATAATAGAATTGCAGAAATGGTGTAAACAATGTACTTGATACTTACATTTTCAGGCTGTAGGTGTTGTTTATATAGTTCCTCTTGTCATGTGCATTGCATGTGCCATTTGCTACATGTCATCTTCCCATTGGATGTGCATGAGCTCTCAAAGTTAGTGGAGACGCCATCTCTTTTCTGACAAGATTCCTCATCAAGTATAAATGATTTTGTGGGCCCATGTGTATACGTGAATAACGTCCTTGGCTGCTTATAGAGAATTTCCGTCGGTCGTTATGTCGCCGATAGCGGCATCCTTGATCCGGCGATGTCCTCTTCTAGTTCTTGTTGTCGCTTTAACATATGTCGCCTTAACATATGTCGCCATGTGAGATCTCATCAATTGATTATCTCGCCATTACAATGGTATGGGCCTTACTGTGCTCCATGATGGGCCTCTTATTTCTCGCCTTGTTTCTCGCTTTCTCGACATGTTTCCTTTATATTAGGACTTGGGCCTACGCCATGTGAGATCTCATCAATTGATTATCTCGCCATTACAATGGTATGGGCCTTACTGGGCTCCATGATGGGCCTCTTATTTCTCGCCTTGTTTCTCGCTTTCTCGACATGTTTCCTTTATATTAGGACTTGGGCCTATTTCTTAGTATTTGATCCCTTTTTGCTTGCTGGGCCTTATGATAGTTGTGCAGACCCAAACTTATTTTCTTATGGTCACATCAGTAGCCCCCAAGTTTGAGATCTGGATTATTTATGGTGCAATCGAAAAACTTTCTGGTTGTCGAAACTGCTTCCTGCCTCTTGAATTCAGACAGGCGAGATTAATGTTTCAGTGGTATACTCCTTGCCACGTGTCATTCTTTCCTTGATTGGGAGGGGCGGTTTGTCAGAGTTGACATGCCACCATCTTGGGAATCGCGCCTCAATTATTGTTTTCAATAATGGGGGGAAATTCAAATTTTGGGCGTCATTTAATGTGTTTTGAAAATATCCAAAAACCTTTCATTTCCTTCATATAAATACGAAGCCATTTTCTCCTTTTCACTTCTTACTTTCTCAGTTTTTATTCGCACCACCCCTACTCCTACCCGGTGAAACTTGTAGTTATTTCGGCATATATTTCCATCGTTCCATTCAGCTTTCAACCCATTTCCATTGTTTTCCGAACCCTTTCAGACCCTCAGTTCAATGTGTTGCCATTTTAAGGTTTGCTTTGTGCGTTTTTGAAGACCTCAACTTATTCTCGAAGTTTTCGACCAAATCTTAAAGTTTTCATCATCTTTCCAGTTTTCTGCAAATTTCCAGGTACAATCTCTTCCACTCTTTCATTTTTTTTGGATCGTGGTTCAATTTCGTGCTTCCTTATGGCTAGGACTAAATCTTGTGCAAGAGAGATCAGATTCGGGCAAAATAGGAAAAGTGGGGGTTTCTATAAGATAGACAGAGGGGTATGGGATAGGATTTCTCGCGAGGATCTAAACACTATGCTCATGAGACATGGCGCTGATGTCGCCATTTTAGATGCCTTATAGATCTTTGGTCCTCCTTTTTTGTACAAGCTTGTTCCCATGAAAACTTTCCTTACCACCTGGGATATTTGTTCACACATTTGCGAGTTCGACCGTCCTCTTTTTGATTCTTACTTCTCAGATAATGACTTCCCTACTGCAAATAATTTACGTTGTCGTCGCTTCTATAATCAGGTTCTCTATTCATCCAGTGACCTGGGTGACATGTTTTCCTCCAACTCTTCATCAAGCCATGATGTTTCAAACACAATGGCGGCTTCCTTGGCTGCGGAAAATTCTTCATGGCATCAAGCCTCCAACGAAGTCCATATGAGTGATGTCGCTGAAGCTAGCACTTCCTCCTCCTTGGATTTCTAATCTCCCATGCATGTTAAGTATGGCATCAACCATAATATTTACCATTGAACCGTATGTGGGCGATATGTCCCTTGCCTCCATGCGACAACGTATGGATGAAGTTGTCGCCTATACCTCACAACTAGATGTTGGGCTTAGGTTCCTTATCGATCCATTTATTAGTGCTGTCATGCATAAGGCCCAAGCCGCCGTTGTTGATCTCCATCCCAATGCCATCCATATTTTGACAAGTTTCCTCATTATCTGTAGAGCCATCAGACAAGAGCCTACTATTCCCTTATTGGTCCATTTGAGGGCTATACTTCTGTTACTAAACGAGATGGAATAGTCGAGAACCGTTTGTCTATAAGTATAGAAAACCAAAAATTCTCAGTCCCCTTCCTAGAAAAGTTCATAATTGGCAATCCAAACCTATATTTATTAATTCCCGTGTAGGTTGGACTCACTATGGCGACCTTTGGGAGATAGTTCCAAAAATTGAAACTAGGAAAGCCTTAGTTAGTATCTGGTGACAACCGCCTTAAGTACAAAATCTTGAAACTTCTTTCCAAGGCCAATGACAAAGGTCTGGCTCTGTTCTCGTGGAGGAAAATCATTGATAGCCCAAGTGTACTAAGGAAAGTTGGCCTTTCTGATTTCATCTTTCCCACAAACCAATCTCGCATTCCTATTGTTCATACTACTCCTATCCCGGATGGGACATTCATACGGGCAACTGCTTTTGTCCTGATTGCGGTCCTTGCAAGCTTGAAGACCGCTGCTGTAATGCCATGTTTGACGTCTATAGTATGTTTCTCGCCTTTAATTTCTCTTCCACTTGTGCTTTATTTCATTTATTTTTTCTAATTGTTTCCTCTTCCTTGTTTCCAGAATTCAGAAGCAGAGAAATTGGCATATGCTTTGGTGATTGCCGCTCGGAAGTTGAGAGCCTACTTCTCGGTTCATACCATCACAGTCTTGACGGATGCCCCACTTAGAAAAATTCTCCAACAACCAGATAAGGAGGGAAGATTGCTGAAATGGTCTATTGAACTGACAGAATTCGACATCAAATATGAATCTCGTGAGACTATCAAGGCGTTGACCCTAGCAGATTTTATCGTGGAGACTTCATTTACAAAGTCACAGGCGGAGTTGACAGAGGCGACAACCAAGGGTAGAGGTTCCAAGAAAGTTGTGCCAAGTTTGATTTCAGCAAAAATAAGACCACCAAATTGTTGGAGCCTTCATGTTGATGGGTCTTCAGCTAAGGACAAGGGAGGAGCGAGTAGAAGCCATAGAAAGTTTAGGAGAGGGAAGGACAGAAGGATCTGGGGCCATGGAGTTGGTCTGTATAAGCCCAACGTTGGAGTGTGTGAGAGCTTTTAGGCTTGTAAGGATGGAGGGACCAAGAATAGAGGAGATTGAGGAGGAATGCGAGGAAATTGAGATGGAAACCTTAGATGGGAAACCCATAGAAGAGATGTCATTAGGAAATGATGTGGAGGTTCTCGCCAATAGCAAGAAAAGGAAGAAAATTGAAGTAGATAATTTGCAAATAGGAGATGAGCCAGACATTCAAGCTCGTGAGGAGCTAGAGGAAGTGGAGATTAAAGTGATTTTCTTGAACAAAAGATAAAAATTGGGAAATAGCTTTTCAGGAAAGAGCGAGATCGTTTGGTGGAGTTTTTGAAGCAAAGTTTGGACGTGTTTGCTTGACAATCTGAAGATACGAGAAAAGTAGATGAGAATGTCGCCATGCATTGCCTCAAGGTTGATCCAAACATAGAGTCATTCAAGCAGAAAGTCAGATACTTGTCAGCATAAAAAGAAAATGCGATTTTGGAGGAGGTGGAGAAGTTACTCAAGGCGGGAATCATTATGGAAATCCGGTAACCAATCTGGTTGACTTGTCTGGTGATGGTTTTAAAGGCGAACAAAAAGTGAAGGATGTGCATTGATTTTACGGACTTAAACTAGGCATGTCCCAAGGATTGTTATTCTTTGCCGAAGATTGATAAGTTGGTTGATTCCATAGCAGGGCACAAGGTGTTCAGTTTCATTGATGCTTATTCGGGTTATCATCAAATTAAGATGATAGAGGAGGATAAGGCAAAAACCGCGTTCAGAACGCTAAAGGGAATTTTTTGCTATAAGATGATGTCGTTTGGGTTGAAAAATGCTGGAGCGACATACCAGTGTATGGTCAATGAAGTATTTAAGTCGCAGATTAGGAGGAATGTTGAAGCGTATATAGACGACATGGTGATCAAGACAAAGGATGGCGACCACCTGGATGATCTCGCAGATATAGAAGATATATCAAAAGATATGTGAAAAGGTTATGGAGAGGTTGTGGAGAGAAAAGTATATTATGTAATATTGTCTCAAAGTTTACATAAGCTAGAGACTCATATTTATACTCAAAACATATGAGTCCTAATTCTTATTGGATTCTAACAAATCTCTCTTTATTCTGATAGTAAATATAATTCTAATTGGAAATACTTCTAACTAAGGTAACTTTCCTAAGTTGGCTCAATACCAACTTAGGTAACCAAATATTTGGTGAATTTCCTTCTTTATCTCTAACATGCCCCCACAAGATGGATGATCGTGTAGTGAGACCAGTCTTGGACATAAAATCGAGATTTGCCAAGTGGTTTTGTTAATGCATCCGCAAGCTGATCATTACCGGAGATAAAAGAAACGCGAAGAGTTTTATTTTGCACATGTTGACGAACAAAATGATAATCAAGAGCAAGGTGCTTCATGCGAGAGTGAAATTTAGGATTTGCAGGAATATAGGTAGCAACTAAATTATCACAATAATCAACTGGAGGTTCAACAGCTGAATGACCCAGTTCGCGGAGAAGATTATGAACCCCAATAACCTCTGCTGATGTAGAGGCAAAACACGATATTCAACTTCTGTCGAGGATCTAGAAAGAGTGCGTTGCTTGCGAGCACTCCAAAAGATAGGATTTTTACCAAGATAAACAATATAACCAGTAGTAGAAATATAATAATCCTTATCACCTGCCCAATCAGCATCTGTAAAGGCATGAAGAGAGAGAGAGAGAGGAGAATCTCGACGAAGAACAAGACTGTTAGAAATAGTGCCAGCAAGATAATGAAGGAGGCGTTTGAGAGCAACCCAATGATATTCAGTTGGCCTATGCATAAATTGAGCCAAACGATTAACGACAAATGATATATCAAGCCTTGTTAGAGAGAGATACTGCAAAATACCAACAAGAGCACGATATTCAGTAGGATTAGAGATGGCAGTGCCGCCATGTAGAGAAAGATGAACATCCAGTGCCATAGGAGTAGACACAGATTTAACCTCTGTCATGTGTGAACGAATCAAAATATCCTGAATATATTTTTGTTGTCTTAGCAGATTGCCATTTGGGTGAGGAAGAACTTCAACACCCAAAAAATAAGAAAGAGAGCCAAGATCTTTGAGAGAAAAGCGGGAGGAAAGTTGATGTATGAAAGAATTAAGAAGACCATTATGAGACCCAGTAATGATAATATCATCAACATATACCAGAAGATAAATAAGACCAAGAGAATGATGTAATGTAAAAAGGGATGAATCAGAAACTAAGTTTGTAAATCCAAGAGATAAAAGATAGGAGCGAAGCTCATTATAC
The DNA here is from genome assembly GCA_022495995.1 of Adenophora triphylla var. japonica. Lineage (NCBI taxonomy): Eukaryota > Viridiplantae > Streptophyta > Magnoliopsida > Asterales > Campanulaceae > Adenophora > Adenophora triphylla. The sequence goes on along the minus strand of JAFEMH010003199.1, from coordinate 61,747 downwards.
CACGCCCGTGGAGCTTGTTTTAAACCATAAAGAGCTTTCTTCAATTTACAAACAAAAGATGGATGAGATGGGTCAGAAAAACCTGGAGGTTGAACCATAAATACGTCCTCAGTGAGAGAACCCTGAAGGAAAGCATTGTTAATATCCACTTGACGAAGAGACCAACCTCGAACGGTAGCAATAGTGAGAATCGTTCGAACAGTAGCAGGTTTAACAACTGGACTGAACGTTTCTGAATAATCAATACCAGGACGTTGATGAAAGCCCTTAGCAACAAGACGAGCTTTATAACGATCAACAGAACCATCAGGTTTGTACTTTGTGTGAAATACCCACTTACAACCAACAAGATTTTGGGATGGAGAAGGTGGAACAAGATCCAATGTTTTATTATGGAGAAGAGCATCAAATTCATGTTACATGGCATTACGCCATATATGACTTTTGAGAGCCTGGGCAACGCTAGATGGTTCGGCCGAGGGGTCAGAGAGAGAAGCTTGAAGGTTTAATTTGGTCACAGGTTTGTGTATATTATATTGTGATCGGGTTACAGGTTTTGTTCGGAAGGGGAGGGGGTGGGGTAGGGGGTAGGGAAGGTGATGGGAATTGGGTAGTGTTGGCGGCAGAAGGAAGAGGTGTTGGGGAAGTAGGGGCTGCTAAAGAGGGCTCTCAGATGAAGGTGAGGCTGGCTCGACATTGGGGTGGTTTGGTTCGGCAGTAGGTTGGTTGGGCTCGATATGGGGAGAAGCTGGAGGCAAAGGAGTAAGAGGGTGGGTAGAGGCAGCCAGTAAAGTGTGGGGGAATATTAAGAAGTGGAAGAACAAAGGTACAACTGGTAGGGTAAGAAGAAGATTGAGATTGCAAGGCAAAGGGAAACTTGTCTTCGATAAACTTGACATGCCAGGAAGTATAGATTTTGTTTGAAGTAGGATCAAGGCAGTAATATGCGCTTTGTGTGGCGGAGTAACCAACAAAGACACAAGGTGAAGAGCGGGAGCCAAGTTTGTGGGATGTATATGGACGTAACCAAGGATAACACAAGCAACCAAAGCTACGTAATTTAAGGTAATTAGGGTGATGTTTGTGAAGAAGAAAGAAATGTGAATGTAAGTTGAGGGTAGGTGTTGGCATGCGATTTTTGAGATAGCAAGCAGTTGCAAAGGCAAGAGGCCAGTGAGTTTTAGGAATAGAAGAGTGGGCGAGTAAGGTAAGTCCAGTCTCAACAATATGACGATGACGACGCTCAGAGTATCCATTGTGTTCAGGCGTATGAGGAGGAGAGGTGAGGTGTTGAATACCATGAGAGGCGAGAAGAGGACGAAGGCCAATATATTCCCCCCATTGTCCCTATAGATTGTTTTAATGGACCGATTGAAATATTTTTCGACTAGGTTTTTGAAGTGAGTAAAAATTGGGAGAGCATCATTCTTATGCTTAAGAGGATAAAACCAAATGTATTTTGAAAAATGATCAACAAATATGATGTAGTATTTATAAGTATCAAAAGAAAAAATATGGGACGTCCATACATCACTATAAAGCACATCAAGAGGACCAAATGATTGAATTGTATTGGTAGAAAATGGTAACTTGTGACTTTTATTACAATCACATGAGTTACAATGAAAAGAAGAAGAACAAGGAATTTTTAACGTGAAACTATTATTAATGTGACATAAAATAGAATAAGAAGGATGTCCTAACCTATGATGCCAATTTGACGTAGAAGAAATTGAAGCAGAGTGAACAGCAGAACGAGATGGAAGCCATTCATAGACGCCATATTTATTTTGACCTTGAAGATGAACTACTCCCGTTTGAATATCCTTCACAACGAAGGAAGAGGGCAAGAATGTGATAGAAACATTATTATCGAGACAGAATTTGGAAATAGAAATAATGTTACGAGACAAGGCGGGAACATGAAAAACATGATTAAGCTGACAAGTAGAATTTTGAGTAAGGAAAGAAGTGGAACCAATGTTAGATATGTTGAGACCGGATCCATCACTAATAAATAACTCTTCAGTGTCATCATAGGGACAGTGGAGGGATAAATTATTTAGGTCATTAGTGGCATGATGGGTGGCGCCACTATCAAGTAACCAAGATGTGGGTGGGGCAGCGAAAGAAGAGGTGATGGCATCATAGAGAGTGGGGGGCGGATTCGGTTTAGGACACGGTGGTGGCTGAGAGTTGTTGGAAGGAGTGGGAGTAGAGACAGTAATATTAGGCTCGGCCGAATTGGGAATTGAGATGGCATCGTTTGATGCCACGAATAAGATCAACAGGAAAAAGGCTATGGATTGTATATCTCTGATACCATATAGAAGATATATCAAAAGATATGTGAAAAGGTTATGGAGAGGTTGTGGAGAGCAAAGTATATTATGTATTATTGTCTCAAAGTTTACATAAGCTAGAGACTCATATTTATACTCAAAACATATGAGTCCTAATTCTTGTTGGATTCTAACAAATCTCTCCTTATTCTAATAGTAAATATAATTCTAATTGGAAATACTTCTAACTAAGGTAACTTTCCTAAGTTGGCTAAATACCAACTTAGGTAACTAAATATTTTGTGAATCTCCTTCTTTATCTCTAATAGCAGAAACATTCAACAACTTAAGGAAAAATTCAATGAAGTTAAACCCAGTAAGTGTACTTTTGGAGTCACGGTGGGAAAGTTCTTGAGATTTCTTGTGAATAGAAGGGGGATAGAAGCCAATCCAGAGAAAATACATGCCTTACTTGATATGTCGCCACCAAAGACAATACGCGAGATTCAACGTCTGAATGGAAGGATCTTTGCATTGGGCCGCTTTATCTCACGGTTAGTTGAGAGGTGTTTACCTTTTTTTCAAAGTCCTAAAGGGGGGGCTAGAAATTCTCATGGAGCAAGGAGTGTGAGGAGGCGTTTGAACAGATGAAAAGCTACTTGGGAAAGCCGCCTCTTTTGTGTAGTCCAGAGGAAGGAGATGAGTTGTTTGTGTATCACGCTGCATTAGATTTTGGGGTTTTAGTTGTTTTGGTTAAGGAAGTAGGCAGTAATCAGAATCCAGTATACTATGTCTCGAAAGCTCTTAGTGAGGTAGAGGCGAGATACTTCAATGTAGAAGCATGATACTTCAATGTAGAAGCGTGAGCAGGGCAAACAAGCCGGAGGTCTGGGTGGCTTCGCCACTCTAGCATCAAAGAAAAGCCGTCCAGGTGGTGGAAGCTGTAACGCCGCATTAGAAGCTGCATCTGACGTGGTCGTACATTCCACTCTCCTCGGCCCATCCCTCCAAGTTCACTCCACCTTAGCAGGTCAATCTTTCGAAATCCCAGCCCATAACTTTCAAGTTTCAACCGAGTACTTTAGCATCAATTGCATTCGACGTCATATAAAGCAACTAACAACCTTACTTTGGGACCTGATGTGCCCATAGAAAAATATTAGACTCAATTACACCAAAGAGGCCCAACAAATGTGTATCGCCCAAGCCCATGTGTAACCCTCCACTACTTGGCTATATATACACCCTCCCACCATTTACAATATAGATTCACTCTCTCCCATTTTCTCTATCTAAAATGTCTTGTGATAATCTTTATATACTTGGGATATATCGGATTGATGATTCTCACGCCGGAGGGTTTTGGAGGTAAAGGCCCCCACCCCTAACGGTGTCTTGTTTTGTAGGTCCCACAATACATCACACCCGAGGGACATCCGCTCGTATCATATAGTTTTGCCAGCCTCGATAAGTCATTTTTCATGGTAGCATCAAGTTCATGTATGAAAAGAACACACTTTCATGATTCAAGAGACTTTGATGAGTCCGTTCCAGGGTCGTGTAGACTCACTTCACTATTGAATTATGAGAGTTATAGCCACTGAATAAGGGATCTGGCTGTCTTTTTCATTTTCAGGGATCTGGAACCTCTGTTTAGAAATAAGGTGTTTAGTGTTGGTGATTTTAGTGTCATCAGCTATTTTATTGTAATGGTGATTTACTAGAGATCAATGTGATTACGTATTGGACTCGGATACGAGTAAGGAAAAGTGTGGAGTACACACTCGTTTGAGCTAATACGATATCGACCACGATAAAGAAGTAAAGGTTAAAGGGTAGCACATTTGACTTTGTTTATGTGCTCGGCCGAGCAGAGCCTTGACTCGCCCGAGCATAGCATAGCAGATTGTCAAAGTTTCTGGACAGTCATGCTCGGCCGAGGCATATGCCTTGCTCGGCCGAGCAGAATGATTGATACAGCCGTGCAGTTTGCATGACACGGTCGAGCAGCTGGGCAAAAGTCTCTGGACATCTTTGCTAGACCGAGCAAGTCACATGACTCGGCCGAGCAAGTCACATGACTCGGCCGAGCAGTTCCTGAACTGGTGTTATTTCAAACTGAAAAGACACAATGGTTGGCTAAATTCATGACTGTTAATTAAACCCTTTAACTGATACCTTTCCATCTGTTTATATACAGAGTTTGATCTCTTATGTATAACACACAAGATATACAACAACAACGAAAACACAAAACAATTCTCAAGTTTAGATTTGTCTTCTTTTCCTAGAAACAAATTGTGTGATTATCTTATCCCAATAGAGATTTCGTGTAACACAAGCAATAAGGGTCGAAATACTTTATTCGGAAAGTGGATTATACACGATTCAATCATATATCCAGCCTTATTATCACCACCGAGACCCTATATCCCCAACAAACGAATAAAGTATTTTGTGATAATCATGGCTAGAGGAAGTACTGTGAAGGAGATGACGACTAAATTTGGGAAGCTGGACAAATTTGAAGGGCAAGATTTTAGACGTTGGCAGAAGAAGATGCACTTCCTTTTGACAACATTAAAATTTGTGTATGTTCTGTCTACCCCAATTCCAGAACTGTTGGAGGATGATAATTTGGAAGCAGTCAGACGCAGATCGAAGTGGGAAAACGATGACTACATCTGTAGAGGACACATATTAAACGGTATGTCTGATTCTCTGTTTGATATTTATCAGAATGAGGAATCTGCAAAAGAGTTGTGGGATTCTCTTGAATCCAAGTACATGGCAGAGGATGCTTCGAGTAAGAAGTTCCTTGTAAGTAATTTCAATAATTACAAGATGGTCGATTCAAGGCCTGTCATGGAACAATTCAATGAACTCCTTAGAATCCTTGGACAATTTACACAACATGGGCTGAAGATGGATGAGTCAATATCTGTTTCAAGTGTGATTGACAAGTTGCCTCCCTCCTGGAAGGATTTCAAACACACCTTGAAACATGGTAAATACGATCTGTCTTTGGTTCAACTTGGTAGTCACTTGCGCATAGAGGAATCTCTTAGGGTGCAAGAGAATGACAAAGGCAAAGGAAAAGAAGTTGCTGGACCCTCGGTGAATATGATTGATGAGGGTGGAAACAATAAAAACAAAGAAAAGAAACGTAGTTTCAAAGACAATGGTTCTGGTCCCAACAAGAAGCCTAAATTGGCATGTTGAAAGTGTGGCAAAACTGGTCACTTTAAGAAGGATTGTCGTGTTGTAAACAAAAAGAATGGCGCAAGCACCAGTGGTTCGGGAAAGGGGTCTAAGGACCATTCTCAAGACCAAGGTCATAATTTAGTACATGGTTGGAACAGATTTATTAAAAATTCTGTTTCACTAATTTCTGAAGCATTTTATGTGCAGGATGATGCTATCAAGGTAGCGGATTGATTCCGGTGCCACAACTCATGTTTGTAAAGATCGTTGTTGGTTTAAGACATATGAACCAATGGAAGACGGATCTGTCCTCTACATGGGTGATGACCATTCCGCTCCTATTCAAGGAAAAGGAAGTGTGGTGTTGGGATTCAGTTCGGGAAAATCTATTTCTATGTTTAATGTATTGTATGTACCAAAACTTCGTAAGAATTTAATTTCTGGTCCTGTATTAAACAAGTGTGGATACAAACAAGTGTATGAATCCGATAAGTATATCTTATCGAAGTCTGGTGTATTTGTAGGATTTGGCTATTATAATAATGGGATGTTTATGTTGAATTTGAATAAAATTTCTGTTGACTCTAGTTCTGTTTATATGACTTCTTCTATTGTTATCAATTCCTCATTATGGCATGCTCGATTAGGACATGTGCACTATAAAAGAATGCTTGAAATGTCCAAATATGGTTTGATTCCTTCTATTGATAAAATACTGGAAAGTGTAATACTTGCATGTTGACAAAAATCACTAGAAAACCTTTTAAAAGTGTTACAAGGAAATCTGTAAAACTTGAATTAATACATAGTGATTTATGTGATTTTCATGCAACTCCATCTTTAGGCAATAAAAAGTATATTGTCACTTTTATAGATGATACTTCTAGATTTTGCTATATTTACTTGCTGCATGCAAAAGATGAAGCCCTAGATAAATTTAAAATTTATAAAACAGAAGTTGAACTACAACTAAATGGCTTGATTAAAACCTTACGCACGGATAGAGGTGGTGAATATTATGATCCTAAATATTTCCAAACCGTAGGGATAATTCATGAAACTACGGCTCCTTATGTACCACAACAAAATGGTGTGGCTGAAAGGAAAAATAGAACTCTTGAAGAAATGGTTAATGCCATGTTATCTTGGTTAATGCCATGTTATCTTATTCGGGCTTGAGTGACGGGTTTTGGGGAGAAGCCATGTTAACGACTTGTCATTTATTGAATAGAATTCCTAATAAAAGGAACAAAATTACCCCATATGAACTTTGGTATAAGAAACGACCCAACTCAACATTTTTGCGAGTTTGGAGGTGTAGGGCCGTAGTTAGACTTTCGGACCCTAAAAGGAAAAAGTTGGGAGAAAAAGGTATTGACTGCATCTTTGTTGGATATGCTGAGCATTTCAAGGCATATAGGTTTTATGTTATAGAACCTAATGATTTCATTTCTATTAACACAATTATAGAATCGAGAGATGCAATCTTTGATGAGAATCGTTTCTCTTCAATACCTAGACCAAAGGACTTTATACCAATTTCGGCTGAATCTCAAATGAATGATCATTCAGTTGAGGTACCAAGTGAGATACCCGAACCTCGTAAAAATAAAAGAGCAAGAAAAGCTAAATCATATGGTTCTGATTTTCAACTATATTTAGTTATGGGATCAAGAAATCAAATTGAATCTCAATACTCTTACTGTTATAGTATAGAGGAGGATCCAAGAACCTATGATGAAGCAATAAAATCTTGAGATGCTGGTTTTTGGAAAGAAGCAATTGATGATGAGATTAGTTATATTATGGAAAATAATACATGAGTCTTGTCTGATTTACCACCAGGATGTAAACCTTTAGGGTGCAAATGGATCTTAAAAAAGAAGATGAAAGTCGATGGAACAATTGAAAAGTTTAAAGCTCGATTGGTAATCCAAGGCTATAGACAAAAGGAAGGGATCGATTACTTCGATACCTATGCACCGATTGCTCATATCACTACTATTAGATTACTGATAGCTTTGGCAGCTATTCAGAATCTATTGATCCATCAAATGGATGTCAAAACAGCATTTTTAAATGGTGTTTTGGAAGAAGAAGTGTATATGAAACAACCTGAAGGATTTGTTATGCCAGGTAATGAGCATAAGGTATGTAAGTTAATTAAGTCATTGTATGGGCTGAAGCAAGCACCTAAACAATGGCATCAAAAATTTGATGAGGTTGTTTTGTCGAATGATTTTGTATTAAATCAGTCAGACAAATGTGTATATAGCAGATTTGATGAATCCGGCAAAGGTGTAATCATTTGCCTATATGTAGATGACATGTTGATTTTTGGCACAGACCAAATTGTAGTTGATAAAACTAAGAAGTTTTTGTCATCAAAGTTTTCTATGAAGGACATGGGAGAAGCCGACGTAATTCTTGGTATAAAGATTAAACAGATGAACAAGGGAATTGCAATTACACAATCTCATTATATTGAGAAAATTCTCAAAAGGTTTAATTGTGATGATTGTTCCAAAGTCAGTACTCCCATGGATCCAACTGAAAAACTTGTGTCAAACACTGATAAACCTGTATCACATCTCGAATACTCAAAAGCCATTGGCAGTTTGATGTATGCTATGACGGGCACTCGACCTAATATTGCTTATGCAGTTGGAAGATAGAGTAGGTTCACTAGTAATCCTAGTAGACAGTATTGGCATACAATAACAAGGGTGTTCAAGTACTTAAAAGGTACTATAGATTATGGTTTGTGTTATTATGGACATCCTTCTATATTATAAGGATACACAGATGCCAGTTGGATCAACCAAGAAGATTCATCTTCTACTAGTAGTTGGGTTCTTGCTTGGAGGAGGTGCCATTTCTTGGGCTTCCAAATAGCAGACATGTATTACGCATTCTACAATGGAATTCGAGTTTGTAGCATTGGCTACTGCTGGAAAGAAAGCAGAGTGGCTTCGAAACTTGATATATGAGATTCCATTATGGCCAAAACCGATATCACCAATATCTATCCATTGTGATAGTGCAGCTACGTTGGCTAGGGCTTATAGTCAGATGTATAATGGCAAGTCTAGACACTTAGGTGTCAGACATAGTATGATTCGTGAATTGATCATGAATGTTGTGATTTCAGTTGAGTTTGTTCGGTCTCAACAAAAATTTGGCTGACCACTTGACGAAGGGGTTAGCTAGAGACTTGGTAAATAAGTCAGCAATGGGGATGGGATTAAAGTCCATCTAATCCTCTGATTGTGAGATACCCAATTACCTTCTAATACAACGTTAGAAGCCTGAATTCAATGTGGAAAGCTCACAATAGGAGATTGGAACACATGTTGTTATCTTTCCCAAGGTATGTGTTCAGACCTGCAAGTAATGGTTAGGTTGAAGAATATCTTCTTAATGGTTCCTTTAAAAAATTGCAAATGCAGGTGCAAGATTAAAGGAACTACCTATGTGGACATGAAGTTTTGCCGCTTCAAGAAGCTAGGACTTGGCTTCCTATATGTTCACTATTGGATATGGACACATGGCTTGTAATAGTGTCAAGATTAAACAATAGAGAATTGTACGAAACTTATGTGTATAGTATCTTCAGGTATTCACATGAGTTGACGGGTTCAATCGTTGGGACACCCCGATTCTCGAGTATTTGAAATGTGTATTATACTAAGATGAAAATTCAATCGCAAGACATTTTCATTTACGCATTCGTTTGTTTCGTTATTTATAAGATTAGTAAATCAAAGGATTACATTAAAATGGAGGGGATTTGTTGGTGATTTTAGTGTCATCAGCTATTTTATTGTAATGGTGATTTACTAGAGATCAATGTGATTACGTATTGAACTCGTATACGAGTAAGGGAAAGTGTGGAGTACACACTCGTTTGAGCTAATACGATATCGACCACGGTAAAGAAGTAAAGGTTAAAGGGTAGCACATTTGACTTTGCTGATGTGCTCGATCAAGCAAAACCTTGACTCGCCCGAGCATAGCATAGCAGATTGTCAAAGTTTCTGGACAGTCATGCTCGGCCGAGCAGAATGATTGACAGAGCTGTGCAGTTCGCATGACACGGTTGAGCAGCTGGGCAAAAGTCTCTGGACATCTTTGCCCGGCCGAGCAAGTCACATGACTCGGCCGAGCAGTTCCTGAACTGGTGTTATTTAAAACTGAAAAGACACAATGGTTGGCTAAAGTCATGACTGTTAATTAAACCCTTTATCTGTTACCTTTTCATCTGTTTGTATACAGAGTTTGATCTCTTATGTATAACACACAAGATATACAATAACAACGAAAACACAAAACAATTCTCAAGTTTAGATTTGTCTTCTTTGCCTAGAAACAAATTGTGTGATTGTCTTATCCCAATAGAGATTTCGTGTAACCCAGGCAATAAGGATCGAAATACTTTATTCGGAAAATGGATTATACACGATTCAATCATATATCCAGCCTTATTATCACCACCGAGATCCTATATCCCCAACATTTAGGACATGTGCACGGGTGAGATGGCGAGTTCGATGAAATGTGCACGTGAGATTGATTTGATTGATATAGTGCTTGGTAGCTCCCACAATACGGGTAAGTTCATCGGACCATTCACCAAAGTGGCCTTGGCCCAACGGTATGTTAGTGACTTTCCGAAGGGGTGGTCACCGGTTCGATTTTTCTCAAGGGGAATTTCTGTGGTTTAATTTATACCTTGGGTTTCAGGGTCCTTTGGAGTCCCCCGGGGCACATCCGTGCAGTTAAGGAAGCAGCATTGCTGGGCTTGTATCCTCAGTGTGGGGAGTTCGAATCTTGGCGGGGAGCGACGGTGGGGTTGTAAGAGTGATGCAATTGCCTCGGCAGAGCAAATGAAGCATGTAAGCAATGCGGTGGTGATGTAAGAGTGATGTAAATGCCTTGTAGGAGGGCTCCTTGGGGCTCAGCCTGGAGTATAAGAGGAGTCTATCGCACCCTCAGTGCGTAGACATCCCAGCGATTTATCTCCGCCAAGATGCGGGGCGTGCATTCGCGGTGGTCCTGGGATTAGTCCGACGAGAGCGCAGGTATCAAAAAAAAAAAAAAAAAAAAAGTTCATCGGACCATTCATACTGCGCAAAATCCTATGTGACAAAATCTCGGCCGCTTGGTTCAGGAAAAGCATGAAACTAAAAAACACAAGTTTCGAATCCTTTTTCAGCAGTGCACATTGGTCAACTAAAAATGGTTTACTGATAAAATTTCATCCGTCTGGAAATGAGTTTGAATCCTCTGTACAACTAATGAGTCAACTCGGTCTATTTTGAGAGGATTTGTTCATGGTCCGATTGAATTCCCATAATACCTTCTTTCTGTCTTGTGAATCCAAATGTCGAGCCTCATGAGTCAACTCGGTCTATTTTGAGAGGATTTGTTCATGTTTGGACCATTTAATTTATGCCAAACTTTATATCATGGGGAACGTTTATGTGTGTGGTCAATTTCTTCTTCTAGGCTAGGAGCATTTTCCCAGTGACTTCCTACACTAGCGATTAGTCTCAATCTTAACTTCGTAATCACTCTCTAATTGCATTTGTTTTGGCTAAATACTCCATTCATATCCAAAACTAAAAGATAGTTCAATTTATTATTTTGCGGTCAATATCAAATATTAATAATATTAATATAATCTGTTGGATGTTATACCGATATGCGCGAAGAAGGCGCGCCTTCGGCGGCGCGGGCTGCCGATGTGTAGAACGGTAATGGATCTCAAAGGGGGTGCCCCCCGCGGTATGGTATGGCTCGTTTTTCTTTATGGCTGGATCTTTTCCCTTGAGGCGGGCGCCCCACCTAGTGTGAGGCGGGCGCCTGGGAGGCAGAAGGTGGAGCCGTGGCTCGTGGGTTTGAGGCGGCCGCATGGATGTTCCTGGGGCGGGCGCATCGAACTCCGTAGGTGTAGCTTGGCATAGCACCTAGCCAGGCGGGCGCCTGGTGCTTATTGAGGCAGGCGCGGGTGGGTTTTGGGCCTGACGGTCTCTGTGTATTTTGGGTCTTAGTTTGGCTAGGGTTTGTAGCTTATATAAAATAGTTTGTAACCCTATGTAAACATATGAGATATTGCACATAATAATACAGAGGCAAGGTTCAAAACCCCAAGCGATTTTCATCTCTTTTCTCTTTCGATTTCTCAATTGTGTTCTTGGTTATTGTTTATTTGCTTCCGCTGCATTGTACAACATAATTATTCCAATAAAACTTTAAAAATTATAAGGGCATTTACCAAACTACTTTTGAAAGATAAATATTAAAAAAATAAAACACACAAGTTGGATATTGCAAAATACTCCTTGAATATTATAAAAAACTCCTTTTTTATTTTTTCTATTTTTAGATGGCATTTTTCAATTGTTTATAACTGATAAATGACATTTCTGTCAAACAACTGATAAAATTATTTAATAGTTTTTTAAAGAGATTTTTGTGCTTGGGATTTTGGTTAAACAATTGATAAATACATTTATAATTGATAAATGCGTTTATCAATTATTTATAACTGATAAATGCATTTATTAGTTATTGTTGGACTTTTGGTAGGCTTCTTTAAGACTTAAAAGAAAAACTGACGGAGAAAGTAACAGAGATTGAAAACAAACGAAATTAAGTCGAGTCTTGTATTAAATACAATCTCCGTAAGAAGTAATTGCCTCGCACATGTGCTTACGGTTTCGATGGCAATCTTCTAGTAAGATGAAACGACTTTTAAGTAAATGATAGGAGCACTCCAAATCAAATACTCTAACGAACAACACAAATGTTTGCAACTTTGGACTTTGAAGGATTTGATGCAACAATATGCCAATGATTTGGATATGTTTATCTATCTTACTAGAGGGTAGGGAGGCTCAAAATACTGTATCAATGTATTGAAATTCGGAGGGGAAGTATATAAGGAGAGTCAAAAGGTTTTGTGTCTTTTTCATTGAAAAGATGTAACTTTTCGAACAGCTGTGAAGGGCACGACTTGTGCTCCTTGGCACGAGTCGTGACCACAACTCGTTCTCATGCATTCCACTCGTTTTGATCAGTTTTGAGCAAATGACCATTAAAGTCCATTCGTGCTCACGACTCGTGCTCAGAGTCCCCACTCGTTCTGATCACCAGAGTGCACAATTTCATCAGCCAAAACACAGTTTAACTCCAATTAAATCCAAATGATCTAATTGACCCTTTTAACCAACTCTCGTTAAGTCACAAAACTTTGTCATTAATTTATCATTCACCCGGAAATGGTTTTGAGACAATAAATGAGTTTCATAATCTACACTTAATGTAGAATACATTTTGTAACTTGCTTCGTTAACTATTTAACGAATTCCGTTAGGAAGTTAGGTCAACGTTAAGTCAAACTTAACTTTCGTTACCCATTTCCAACAATCCCCCACATGAATGACAATTAATGCATGAATGCAATTTCGTCCAAAGTTCCGGCGAACTATTATTACATCGGGATAGATAGCCTGTGGCCTTGAATCCTCCCTAGTGAAATATTATCGGATATACTAGCCATTTGGTAGCGAGTCGCTTTGAACCAGTGACTGTCGGATGTATACCAAGACAATAATACTCACATAATAACAGCTCTAACAATTGTTGTTCTCACGTTTTATCCATTTCGGCCCTGGACCGTATCTCATTCATAAGCGTTCATTTAGAGGCGACCAAATTACCTTTCGCTTATATAGGTGATTCTCACTATAAGGAGTATCATGCACTACTCCACCCGTAGGTATAGAAATCATTAAAAGTTTTCTCAACTTATCCTTACCATGCCGTACGTGCTTGTACTTGGATGTTCTGGGAATGAGTATTCAACATCTTCAGGTTAATAAACCGAGTTGTTGTTTCCAAGTAACTCTACTAGAACTTATAACTTGGTTATCTCATTGAACCAAGGGCCTGGGATCTCCATTTCTCAAGGTTGAGTGTCCGCTATAAGTCCTTTTGTTGTGGGTTTTAAACCCATTCCCCTTAACAGACAATTTGATCTCCTATTCATACCCTTTGGTATACGGATTCGGTTTTTGACTTCACATTGCCAGTTGTGACAGTCTCATTTGAGATCAATTGTCTTATGGTAATATGTCAATGACCATTGAGTCTTGACTTACCACGATGTTCTACACCTTTTCATATTTCTTCATTGTCGTCACAATGCCGGTCAAGTAGACACAAACTTATTCCACAAAGGAATATCTTCCAAGACCATTCATCTTTTACTTTAGCTTTGTCTAATGATATCAACTCAGATTTCATATTGAATCGAGTTATACATATTATCTTGGAAGGAAATAATGACACTTTTACTCCAACTAATGTGAGTGTATTCTCAATTTGTGTTTAGTGTCGAACATTCAATCAGTATACTCTTTCCATACTATTGAATACCATAGGTATTGTAATCTTTAATCATAAGTATATCTTTAAGAACACCAAGTATTATGACTATACTATTAGGTGATTGATTACAATTACAATTAGACTTTTAGTCTATCTAGAATGACTGGGTCCTTCGAGTGATCAAATTCTTCTATCGGTCGGTTTCTTCAAGTGGTTATTATCTCTCGCATCGTTCCGACTTCCCAAGTATTCGGTATCTCTAAGTGGTTTGACCTCCTTATAGTCTACCTTTCAGGAATCTACTTTACAGAGATTACCTCTCAAGATTCTACCTTACTAGAGTACACCTCTCAAGAATCTATTTGAACTTTCGAAGTACTTGTTCAAGATAATGGGATTGTGATAGGACTATTCCTTCTGATGTTCTAGAATCTTTATTTCTAATATGACATCGGCTAATCCCCTATCTTTCATGTCAAAGTTCTTCTTTAACATGTCTTTGGTATTCATGATCAATTCATGACTATTATTAGCATGTTATCCACGTAAGGACAGACTGTTAACAAATGATTCGGATGTTCCTTTAATGTAGACACATTTGTCACATTCATTAATCTTGAATCCATTTGATAGCATAGTTCTATTGAACTTCTCATGCCACTGTTTAGTTTCTTGTTTTAGTCCATATGAATACACAAGTAGATCCAACACGGTTGTGCGACATAGAACGCTCTGTTGTGTCAATGGAATAATCTTGCATAAATCATCATGTCCTTTTGACAACTAGCCTGGCTTATACTTTTCAACAGATCCATCGGCTTTATACTTTCTTTTAAGAATCCATTTGCAACCTAATGGTTTGCAACTTGGAGGGAGATCTACCAATTCCCAAGTATTATTAAGCATTATGGATTGTGTCTCACTGTTAATAGCCTCTATCCGGAATAGATAATGCTTCCTTAACAATTGCTGATTCGTTTTCCAACATAAATGATAGAAAATCAGGATCAAAAGACTTTTCCACTCTTGCCCTTTTACTACGTCTAAGTCCTTCATCTTCAACTTGAGATGGACCGTTTGTAGTCTAATATTTAAAGGTTTCATCCTTGGCACATCTAGTTTTTGCAACCTAACGGTTAGCATAAGGAAGATCAACCATCTTTCTAATAGAGTAGGATGATTTTGTCCTTTAACTGTATCTTGGTTCTTCTTCTTTTTAAGAAAACCACTTACAGTTTCTATAAATTTTCTTATTAAAATTTATACATTTCCTATCATTTCTAGGAAGTATATTCTTAAAGAATATAACGTGTCTTGCTTAAGTATTACTACTTTAGCCGAATACCCCCACAGTTTAGGTATTTATAAAACAGCTTACGAATACTTCAAATTCGTTAGGAGTTTTTATCATCAAATAACTTTCAAATATATGATGATCCATTCTTTTAACTGTTAACAGTTTAACAGTTTCTGTTAATACTAGAAGTTCATATCAATAGAACTTATGTATTTAGCTTGTACCCCCACACTTGAGGTGTACCTCCATATATCAAATATTTTATGAATATCCTAATTCATATTTAATATTTTCCTTTATGTGGAGTCATTTAATTGTAATAACCATCACTACAAGAAAAGGGGCTATTTACGGCGCTCATTTACGGCGGTGGACACGCGTCCGCCGTATATATCATATATATACGGCGGTTATGTATGTCCGCCCGTAATAAATATATACGGCGGTCTAGACCGCCGTCAATAAGTAAATACGTATATTTGACTATGAAGGTGTACGAGATCGAAGTTATATACGGCGGTGTATAAGTAGCCGCCGTATATAGTTAACTATTATCGGCGGTTTTGTACGCGTCCGCCGTAAATAGTTAACTATATACGGCGGTTTGTACGCGTCCGCCGTAAATGTCATTAAATACCGGGAAACCAAATTTCCCTATTCAGTTTCGCTGGTACTCTCCTCTCTTTCTCTCCTCCGATCGAAGCGGCCCATAGCGGCCAGGGCACCGACGATCTCCATCGCCAGAGGCACGAAAGAAAATCTCTTTCTCTCCTCCAAATCAGGTTGGTATTTACTTTTAATTTTTGGTTTTTATTGTTCTTGGTCTTACTCGGTCTCTCTTTCTCTCCTCTAGTAGCGTATCTCGGTCTCTCTCTCCTCCGGCCGATTTCTTCAATCAACAACAATCGGTATACATTTCTTTCCCCTTTTCTAATTTACTTTTTAATTTTTGGGTTTTTTTTGTTCTTGGTGTTGTGAGTTATTGTTATTGTTGATGTTCTTTGTTGTTGTTGTTGTCTGTTGTAATGTAATGGTTTAGATAGTTTCAGGGCATTATGTTACGGTTGAGAGGAAAATTAGTTGTTTTTCTTCGTTTGATACGGAGTAGTATTTGTTAGGCTTTTGATTAATTAGTATCTTTCTTTGTTTGGATGCTTATATAAGGTCTAAAGTATGGTGCTTTAATGGAAATTTGCTTTGGAAGCACATTATGCTTTATTTTGATGACTTGTGAAAACATTTTGTCGGTTTTACCTAAATTTGTGGGTGTTGGTTGACTATGTTATATTGTGATAGTATTAATTTGCTTTGGAAGCACATTATGCTTTATGTTGTCTCTTGACTTTTTCTTATGCGTTTCAAGTTTTATCCTAGTTATTTGCATATATTTTCTTTGCATCTCAAAACTTTCCTACCTCAGATTTCTACTTATATGTTGATACTTCCTTTTCCTAGTGACATGATCATGAATCTTGATACCAATGATTCCTTCTTGCTTTACTAAGATACTAAGTTGCCTCCAACAAATAGACAATACCTAGTCGTGGACTTCTTGTTTGAAGGCAAACCTTGTAAATTCCCTTAACTCTAGTGTGCCCGTAATCTCAATCTATTAGTCCATATATTGGTGTTGCGCACTTCAAAAAATAATGTTGCGCACTTCAACCTAGTTCTAAAAATAGTTTCAAATCTTTTGTTGCATGTGCATATTCTTTTTTGCACATCAACCTAGTTCCTTAAATTAGCTTCTCAATTAGGGGGCTTGTGAGAGAGAACAAATGATGTTGTCATAGGGTTATACTATATCATGGGCCCAAGTTCGACTAATAGGCTAGGCTCCAACAATGTATATTATCTATATCGAGCCAAAAGTTGTACATATTTAGACTATGTTTGTTTATGAGTTTATTTTTATTCTAAACTTTGTGTCTCTCGGTCTTATATATAGGTTGTATTTTAACGTTAAAAATATCAAGTCAAGTCATATATGGACAAAAGTTGGATTGATTTGGATAATCGAATTTCAAATGAGTATTTATGCAGGGTTGACAACTTTCTCGATTTTGCATTCTCAAAAAAGTCTGTTGGTGTTAAAGAAATATATTGTCCTTGTAAAAAATGCGCAAATCGTTACCAAGAAGACCGTGCAACCGTGAGATCACATTGTATTGCAGTGGGATTTCAAAAAGATTACAAGAATTGGATTAGGCACGGGGAAGGGTACATTTCGGCGCGTAAGAATGATAATAATGATAGGACAGCGAAGATGGCATTGAAATTGAATTGGGCGTGCAAGATTGTATGAGGCGAATGGTACATGAAGGGATGGGTATGCGGATAGTAACCGGCCAGGGAATTGAAGAAATCGTACAATCGGATGCATCCACCGCAAAGTTTCTTAGACTTTTGAGAGATGCTTGATCAAGCCTTGTGGGAAGGGTGTGATAAGTTTACGGTACTCTCATTTATTGTAGAACTTATGCCTTTGGAAGGCTAATTATCGAGTGACCGATAAGGGATTTACTTCTTTATTAAAAATTTTCATTAGGGCATTGCCTCGGTCGGCGAAAGTGCCAAGTTCCTATCGTGAGGCGTACAAGATGACTAGCGGATTTGGGTTTTAGTTATAAAACGTGGGACAGCGTGCATTAATCATTGTATGTTGTTTCGAAATGAAACTGAAAAACTTACTAAATGTGAAATTTGTGGAGCCTCTAGATATAAGCAACAAGAAGAAGGGGGTAGCGGTGAAGGTGCGGAAACAAGTGGCAGAATAAACTTCCCAAGCGAGGTAGCGATGAAGAAAGTATGGTATTTTCCCTTAAAGCCAAGGTTGCAAAGGTTGTATTGGTCATCTAAGACCGCGACACTCATGAGATGGCATGCCGAGAAAGAATAGACGATGGTGTCTTTGAGGCATCCTGCGAGACTCTCGTGCGTGGAAGAAATTCGATGAACGTTATCCATTATTTTCAAGTGAAATTCGAAATGTTAGATTGGGATTAGCATCGACGGATTTAATCCTTTGGAAACAATGACTATATCTCGCGGTACTTGGCCGGTTGTGCTTATGCCATACAATCTTCCACCTTGGTTATGCATGAAGCAGACCATATTTCTTCTTGTCGGTGCTTACTCAAGGCCCAAAGGGCCGGGCAACAAGATAGATGTGTATCTCCAACCGTTAATTGATGAGTTGAAGGAATTGTGGGAAGATGGTATATCAACTTATGATGCATCAAGGAACGAGTTGTTTACTTTACGAGCTTCACTATTGTGGACAATAAATGACTTTCTGCATATGGAATGTTGTGCGGATGGAGCACTAAAGGTGAATATGCTTGCCCTTGTTGCAATGTGAGACCTCAAGCACGATGGTTGAATCATGGTGGCAAGTATTGTTATATTGGTCATCGACGCTTCTTGCCTAGGAGTCATGCTTTTCGTAAGGATAAAGGCTCTTTTGATGGTACTCATGAAGTGAGAGATAAGCCCAAGTTATTGTTTGGAACAAAATTGCTTAAACAAGTTGAAAATATGGAAAGCAGTATAAAATAGAAGATGTTATTAAAAAGAGGAAAAGAGAAGAGGGTGAGAAGCAACAAGCCAAGTTGGAGAAAAGAAAGGTTCCTAAGTTGTGTCACAATTGGAAAAAGAGGAGTATCTTCTTTGAGTTGCCTTATTGGGCAAATAATCATGTTCGTC
This sequence comes from Adenophora triphylla var. japonica, assembly GCA_022495995.1. Classification (NCBI taxonomy): domain Eukaryota; kingdom Viridiplantae; phylum Streptophyta; class Magnoliopsida; order Asterales; family Campanulaceae; genus Adenophora; species Adenophora triphylla. Next base: position 42,865 of record JAFEMH010003199.1, on the reverse strand, counting down.
ATAATCTTGATGTTATGCACATTGAAAAAAATGTGTGTGATAATGTGCTACATACTCTGTTAGATGCTGCGGGAAATCAAAAGATAATGATAAAGCAAGAAAAGACCTAAAAGTGATGAACATTCGGAAACCATTGCATCTACAAAAAGCTTCCATCTGGCAAAGATATTATGCCTCAGGCTCGGTTTACAATGAGTAAGAAGCATAAAGACACATTCTTGAAAGTTCTAAAGGGAGTCAAAGTCCACACGATGGCTACTCGTCAAACATATCTCGTTGTGTACATCTAGAGGAAAGAGCTATTTGGGGTCTTAAGAGCCATGATAGTCATATTTTGCTCCAACAACTACTCCCTTTAGGTGTTCGAAAAGTGTTGCCTACTTACATTGTAAAAGCCATCATTGAGTTGGCAAATTTCTTTAGGCAATTATCCTCAAAGGTGAATACACTTCTTGATCTCGAAAAAGATACAAGATCGGATGGTGTCACACTATGTGCTCTCGAGAAAATATTCTGACTTTCTTTGATGTTATGGAGCACTTGCAGGTGCATTTAGCCGAGGAGGCCTTGCTAGCGAGCCCGAATACAATTTCGTTGGATGTATCCAGGTAGAGAGGTACATCCATATTAAATTTACTTTGAAAAAGTTAAATTCTTTTTACATCTGCTTTAGCATGAGTAAATGTTTTTGTAGGTTTCTACTTACATTAAAATTATATGTTCGAAATCGAGCCCATCCCGAGGCCTCCATAGCTAAGGCAATTGTGGGTGAAGAATGCATGACTTTTTGTACGCAATATTTGGATGACATTGAGACAAAGTCCAATCGTCCTAGAAGAAATGATGATGAAGGTGATGAGTTAGGCCGCTTTGTAGGAAAAGAAGAGGTAATTATCCTTGATTACATCACACGAGTACAAGCGCATAGATATGTGCTTTTCAATGCGAAGATGTTGAACAATACCTAGAGTAAGTGATTCCTTACATGAGGCTTACATTCCTTATATCTTTTATATTTCAAATTAATACTTAATTCATATTTTCGATCTGCTCGAGAATGCATCGTGTACATTTGAGGAGACATTACCTCGTAATCAACGACATCTTATAGAGAAAGAACATAATGATAAGTTTGTTAGCTGGTTTAAGGATTATGTAAGTATGAAACCACCTTCATATAATAGTTTCAATTTATCGTTTTAAATATTTTCTTATTAAATTTTGTTTTTTATAAAAGGTATGCACGACGAAAGATGTAGTGCCAGAAAGAATTGCGAGTCTTGCATTGGGTCCTCATATGGATGCGAGGCGGTATAAGTCTTACATAATAAATGGTTTTCGATTTCGAGTGAAGGATGTCGATAGACGAAGGAAAACTCAAAATAGTGGAGTCATGCTGAATGCAAGTGTGACAAGTTTTGCAAGCCGAAAGGATAATAATCCCATTGTAGGGGATGTTAACTTCTACGGGGAGTTGATTGAGATCCTTGAAATTCGTTATAGCAACTCAATAAGATTTGTATTGTTTAAATGTGATTGGGTTGATAGCAGGACGAGCAAGATGGAAGATGAGCAAAAATTTACTCTTGTAAACTTCAATCACAAGTTGTATAAGGATAATCGAGTTGGTGATGAACCATTCATATTAGCATCTCAAAGTGAGCAAGTTTGGTATGTTAAAGATCCTATAGAAAGTGATTGGAAAGTTGTGATGAGGATTACACCAAGAGATAGTTTTGACATATATTCAAATGATGATAAACAAGTTGCAAATTCGATTCCACAATTGGTACCATTTTGCTCACAAAATCTGGATGAAAATGTTGCTAACGAAGAAGCATCGTGGGTGCGAGAGGGAGTTGATGGGGTCGAGATTGAAACTACTAATATCAATGACCTAGATGTTGATATGGCCGATAATGATGATGTTGATATGGCCGATAATGATGATGATTAGTTTGAGTAGTATTTGTTTAGATCTTATTTGCTTACTATTTACTAAGACAATGTTATTACTTAAGTTTCATGTTTCAATCAAACTTCTTATTTTTGTATGGTTGAATATTAATATTGTTACTTCTATATAATATGTATTTGTTTAGGTCTTATTTGCTTACTATTTACTAAGACAATGTTATTACTAAAATTTGTGTCTCTCAGTCTTATGTATAGGTGGTTTTGTGTTGAAAATATGCCTCCTAAGGAGAGAGGAGTAGCAACAAGAGGGGTAGACAAAACCCGCCGCCCGTAGTCCCAAATGATCCGTATATGGGATTGACCCAATTGACCGCCGCTCAAAAGAAAAATGGCGGAATTTGGAGGGTAGGAAATTTCAAGTCACCACTTTCCTTCATTTGCCGGTGTTGAGTGATTTGGGTTTAGAGACGTTAGTAACGAGAATTGATGACGCAAGCGGGTTAGGTAATTTCTGGGAAGACTCCATCTACGTATTTGAGATATTCACTTGAGTTCCTTTCAACTTTGGAGGTAGGCCGGGGGTCACAAGAAAATACTATTCGGTTTCATATGAATGATGAAGCCTATCGAGTGGATTATGATGAGTTGAGGCAAATCTTTGGGGTTGATCGGTAGAGAGGAAGCTGGGTCGAGTCGATGGGGGACTTGTTTTTCTTTTCGGAGCTCACGGGATTGCCACAAAAAAAAAAAATACCTTAGGGCTTCCTCTCTTTCTCACCGGCTTGGAAATTATTTTACTGAGAGGTCTATCTATGTCTTGGTTGGCAAACGGAGAGCCCGCTCAATTGAATGTGGCTATGGTAAACCTTTTGCGAACAGGGTTGAGGAGTTTTCGGGTGATTCTGATTGGGTTGATATTTTTGTTCGGAGATGTGAGGCATTTGCCCTTACCAAAAGGGAAACATATCAATAGGGGGATGATCACATTGATTCTTTGAAGCTTGTGTGGGTGAACCAAAACCCGAGGCGATGAGATTGATGGGGGCACGAGTTTTTATTACGTAGGCGCTAGTGCGGTATGACAAGTTTGTGAGGGACCAGGAGGGCGACGGACAACGAGTCTTTATTATTTGAATATGGTACTCCCGGGAGGACGGTCCGTTGCGGGGTAGGGGCCACGTTTCCGAGTGGTGAACAAGCCGAGCATTGGCGTATGCCGGTGTTGATGATCAAATGGATCCCGTTGATGAGGAGGATGATGAGGAGCGGGAAGAGGAGGATCGGAGAGACGGGGTGGTCGGGGAGGAGAGGAGAACCAGAGCCGGCGGGGTTCTTTTGATCGGTGGGATACCATGAGGGCATTTTTGGAGGAGCAGGAGCGATCAAGGATCGCTCGGGAGCAGAGCCGACATGCTTTGGAGGATGCTAGATGGGGGGAGGTTATCGCTCGGGAACAGAGTCGACAGACTTTAGAGGATGCTAGATGGGGGGAGGTGCAAGATCGGTTTGAGGGGTTGGAAGATGAAACTGCCATTTTGGGAGCCCGGTATACGCAGCTGGAGGCTTGGGCGATGCAGACAGAGCCCCGGAGTTACGAGCCAGTTTCAGAGGATTATTTGACTATGATGCATTCGAGAGCCACTGCTCGTGCACAGAGGCGTTCTTCCCGTCAGACCTACTATCAGGGACAAACCTCCGGCTCTCATCAGTGATGTTATTATTGTGATGTTATTATTAATGTTTCATGTTTCAATCAAACTTGTTATTTTGTATGGTTGAATATTAATATTGTTAATTGTAATATGTATTTGTTTAGATCTTATTTGCTTACTATTACTAAGACAATGTTATTACTTATGTTTCATATTTCAATCAAACTTGTTATTTTGTATGGTTGGATTGAATATTAATATTGTTAATTGTAATATGTATTTGTTCTGCTTCTTTTGATCAAACTCTTATTTCCTACAGGATCTTGTTGCAGCAGCTTACTTTCTACCTCCGTCATCTGCTAGCTTGTCCAGGTACTCCTTTTACTTTGGGATGTCCCCGCCTCGCTTCCCCACCGATTTGGTACCCGCGGGAGCCCCAGCCCCCCCCCCCCGTAATGTCATGTTTGTTGTTCCCCCCGCCCCGCTTCCCCCACCAATTTTTTGTTTTTTGGTTGATTCGTTGGAAATGTTAGTGTAATGTCATGGTTTATGGTATTTGTTAAATGTGACATATAACAAATGTGTCCATAACCCGCGGGAGCCCCCCTCCCCCCCCCCCCCCGTAATGTCATGTTCTTTTTATTTTAATGGTTTATGGTATTGGTTCTGCAAGTATTTATTTTATTTTTGAAAGATTGCAAGTGTATATTGAACCATGATATTTTTGGGCCAAAAATCATTTGTCACTTTTTTGAAACATTTCTTTTATCTTTAGTTAACAGTTTTTTTTTTTTTTTTTTTTTTTTTTTGCCATGGTTTTGCCATCAACATGCTCTACTAGTCACTTGTCAAAACTAAGATTTCATGAGTTGTGCTTGTCCCATTTTGTCTTTAGTTAACAGTTTTTTTTTTTTTTGCCATGGTTGTCCCATTTTGTCTTTAGAAAAAGAATTTTATTTGTGTTAGCATTCACAATTGGTTAAGAGAGACTGGCTTGGGACCTGACTAAATTCCAGGTAGATAGATGCAAATAGTTTCCTCCAAAGAGTATAGAAAATGACTTTCATAATAAAGAACAATACCAATTAGTAAATCCTAAGAATCCCAGTGATGAACCAACAATGTGACACAAGTTTATTTTACAAATCACACCCCTAACCTTTAGAGGTCACATTTAAGTGCATTCTGATCAAATTTTATGCCTTATGAGGGTAGAGGCGAATCGGAAGTCCTTTAGCGGGCTAGGCATAGGGTTGACAATAATCTTCTCATCCGGAATCATTTTCTCCCACTTGAACCTCTTCACTAGGTGGTGCATGAACACCAATATTTCCATCGTGCGTACTCTTTTCCTGGACACATTCTAGGATAGCTAGGTCATTCATAAATAGTTCATTATATATTTAAGAAACTTAAATGCTTGAAAGTGATCAACCAGAATAATTATGATTTTTGTCTACTAAAATCATAATTATCTTTAGTTAACATTTTTTTTTTTTTTTTGCCATGGTTGAGCCCTCAAAAATTAAGATTTCATGAGTTGTGCTTGTCCCATTTTGTCACTTTTTTGAAACTGTGCATTAATTCTTGTACAAATTCTTTTTCTAAGTCCATAGTTAAAAATATTCACAAACTCATCTTCAATTGTTACCACATTTTGTAAGCAAATGCATTATCATAATTTGGCCTTACCCCATTTGATTGGACTTAATGTGATTGGGTTGACTGGACCAACTCATCCGTGTTAACAACTACTTTGACAAGTATTTTTTACTTACAAGTAGAATGAGTAGTTGATTTTATACTTTATACTTTTAATGAAAACGATACTTGGTATATAGGTGGAAACCATTAACCTTCCTGTATCGCTCCCTAACCCGGGGCTTGGGATAAATTGTGGTCTAACAATCCCACGTACCGGTATCATATTTCTATATCTACCTTGTAGTATTACAATTGTATATTGGAAGCATTGTTATTCTATAAGGCCATTTATAAGACCAATATATGGTCTTATACATGATACATAAGACCTATAATAAATTTATAGGTCTTATACATATATTATAAGATTGTTTTTTTGGGTCCTTTACTTGGTTTATCCAATTCTTGTGCTATAATTGAATTGTCATATGACAGATATGCCTCCAAGGAAAAATTTATTACCAGGTCAGGGCTCTAACCCTAAAGGAAGAGGGTTGGCAAAACCAACCGCCAAATGGGGTAAAGAGAGGTTGATCATAATATGGAATAATTATGGTCAACCAGTTGGTGGGGAAATGGCACAATTAGCTACTCAGATAGGAATTTTTGCTAAAAATGGGGAACATTTCCCATTAACTAATGAGTGGTCTCAGATGAATCACGAGTGCATACATAACGTATGGAATGACGTTCTGGTAAGTTGTAATCCATATTTCTTACATATATCTCTAGTACGTAGTCAAAAAGTCTTATGCTTCTCTAACAATTGATTTTTTTCTTTGTTGAATTGTGTATATAGGAAAATACAAATGCTCCTCGGAGTATTTCCCGGTTATGGCTCTTTCTCTCGCTAAAGCGTGGCGTGATGGAAATACAATGTGAGACAAGCATATAATAAGTATTATATAGTTATGAATATTACTCGGTTATGACTTTGTTATGAATATTGACTCGATTATGAATATTATTACTCGGTTGAAACTTGACATTATAAGATGTATCAATCTGACGAAGACGCATTGGCTCACCCACCCCGTGGGTGCGTTGCGGATCAATGGGCTGCACTTGTTGCGATGTGGGGTACGCCCAAGGCTCGGGTATATTTCAAATTAATCTCAATCTATTATCGTGAATGTCTTATATAAGTAGTCAAATTAATACTAATATTATCTTTTTTTTTTTTCCAGGAAATATCAGAAACAAATAAATTGAATCGAGAAAAACAATCGTGCCTGAATCGGACCGGAAAACGTCCCATCCCAAAGTCATCAAAGAGGTTTGTCATCGTTCAATTTAGTTCTCAGTTGTCAATTCAATTAATGTTTCTTTTTGTATCGTATATAAATATTTTTTTTTTTTTGTCAAATGATTCTATTATAAATTGTAGAGAGGCGACAAGGGATTACCAACTGATCGCGTAAGCGTTTTCATACATACGCGCACGGGCAAAACACCCGCAGATCAAGCCACCACTCAAATGATTGTAAGTTAAAGTTTCAACCTTTTCTGTTTCAGTTTTGTTATTCTATAGAATATTTTTTTCATTTCTAACTTCATTTTCATAATATTAATTAAAGTTAAAACATTTATATTGAACATGTTGTTTTTGTTACAGCAAACGCTTAATGATGCAGTTGAGGAGCTGCCAGAGGACTCTCCCGCGGCGCGTGAAGATGTTTTTGTTGGTATGTTTGGCTCTGATGACCATGGGAGAGTTCGATGTATGGGAGGCGGTCTGAACAAGACTAAGGTGTTTGGTAAATCCCAACCTTCTCGGGCGAGTGTAGCGGAGGCGGTGGCGGGGGTCAAAGCAGATTTTGAAAGACAACTTGAGGAGGAACGCCGAACAAATGAGGATGAACGCCTTAAGTTACAACAACAAATTGATGAATTGAAACGTTGGATGGAACGACGTGGAAATGACGGTAATGAATAGGTGTTCGTGGATTTTAGACATTGTATATTTTGGATACATTCAACAACTAACAACTTTTTTGTATAATGGTTATTATGTATGGATACATTCAACATTAATTGTGTTAATATGTAGATTGTAAATATTGATTGCATTTGTGTATTTTTTGTTATATTGTGTGTGTAAGGTTTAATTTGGTTTTTGTGAACGTATTTTTGGGGAAAATGAATTATACAAAGCTGGGGAAAAAAAAAAAAATAGGATTATTTACGGCGGTGACCAAATCCGCCGTATAAACCTAGGGACGACTCGTGCCCAAAGGGGGACGAGGGAACCATAGGGGTGTAAATGGGACGACTCGTGCCATGGTGGACGAGTCGTCCCTATTTAGTTATTTACGGCGGATATAGTGACCGCCGTATAAAAGTCCCATGGACGACTCGTTTGGACGAGGAACACGGTGGGGGTGCAAGCTGGGACGACTCGTCACGGAGCGGACGACTCGTCTCTTATTTACGGCGGTTACACATTCCGCCGTATAAAGATCACTCAAATACGCCATTTTATACGTATGTATTCCATTTATATACGGCGGTGGTATATCCGCCGTATATAGTATATACGGCGGTTCCCCCGCCGTATATAGTATATACGGCGATAATTTATACGGGGAGCTATTTACGGCGGCTAGTCCGCCGTAAATACTATATACGGCGGGGCGCGTATTATTTACGGCGGATTTTAACCGCCGTAAATAAGCCTGTTTCTTGTAGTGCATGTTATCTCCTGACAACATAGTCATAACTATGTTCAAGTGAGGTTTCTTCAACCTTGGTCTCTTCAATCCTTTGCTTTCGAAGAATACCGCATTGCCAATGGAAACGTAATCCATGGTTTTGGGTCCTATCTTAACCTCTTTAGGTTTAGATATTTCTACCTTTGCTAGGTATACCCACATAAGACGGAACTTATCAATAAGGAGTTCAACATCTCCTTAAAAGTTCTATCTTTCCTTTTTCTGTGATTCAATTGATTTGAGTGTGTAAGGAGCATTCGTTTGATAAATAAGTGTCAACGTCCCAGCAATTATTTTTCAAACGATACTACATACTTTCCACCTCTATCACTTACGAAAATTCTTAATTGTGAATCACAAACCTTCTGTCTACTTAAAACTCTAAGGTTTCATCTTTACTTTTTTCAAAAGATGTCCTTTGCATTATCGATTGCAATCAATAATAGAAGTAGTGAACTATCTATTTACTATCTCTGGTTTGAACTGATTTCTACAAAAGAAATCACAATTGATTTGCGAATCAAACTTCATCTTAGGTAGTAATTTTAAATTAACTCGTCGACTTAGTGAATTTAAATTTACACAACCTAATTGAACACGCCATAACAATTAGAACACTTCAAACCAAGTAAATAAAATTTGAAATTTTATTCTTCGCACTTAGGCGGATAAAACATTTACAATTCAAGTTAAGGAGTCCTTCAACAAGGTACCCTTTACTAACACAATAACCACATTTGGTCAGTTCAAAACTTATCCCGATAGACTAAGTTGCTCGAAGTTCAATGGAACATTTCTATCTTCATTCACATTGGCTTGAAGAGGGTTTCCACCTTGGTTGTTGATTCTAGGATGTCGACATTCCCTAGCCACATGCCCGGGTTTGCCACAATTAAAACAACTACCTTTGAGCTTCTTGGCGGTTGTAGTTCCCCTCTTTACTTTCCCGGTGTTCTTTCTCTTGTTTTCGGTACTTACTTCCGCCAAGTTCACTTTCCGTCTTTTTGTCACTATACACACGGAATAGTGCATCTCGAGAAATTCCCAAAGTTCTCTTGCGGTCTTTATGCCATGACACACCTTGTATTGTGCATAATCCAAGCCATTAAGAATATAATTGCGACACAATAAATCGTTGTGATTCCATGTATCCAAAGCATTCTTTGCTTGGGGATCATCCTCTTTGGATACCAATGGTGGATATTCCCAAAGAAATCGCACCAATCTCAATGTTGTCAAGTAGACCAACATTTTCTGTTGCCACCTCTTAAAATCCATCCCGGTAAGACTACCCGGTCTTTCCGCATGCACGAACGCGAGACGGAGGGAGAGCATTAAGAGGTGCGACACTAGAGATTGTACAAGATACAGTTGAAGGAGGTTTCTCACCTTGTACCGAGTGAGATAGTGTAGTAGCGAGTGCAACATTGTTGAACGTTGCATCACCTTGAGGAGGAGGCGTTACAGTGCCTTGACTTGATGCGGTGGTTTCTTTCTCATTTGCCATCTCTTGAAGGTCTTGAAGAAGCGTCAATTACTTCTTACGATTGTTGGACTTTTGGTAGGCTTCTTTAAGACTTAACAGAAAAATTGACGGAGAAAGTAACGGAGATTGAAAACAAACGAAATTAAGTCGAGTCTTGTATTAAATACAATCTCCGTAAGAAGTAATTGCCCCGCACAGGTGCTTACGGTTTCGATGGCAATCTTCTAGTAAGATGAAACGACTTTTAAGTAAATGATAGGAGCACTCCAAATCAAATACTCTAACGAACAACACAAATGTTTGCAACTTTGGACTTTGAAGGATTTGATGCAACAATATGCCAATGATTTGGATATGTTTATCTATCTTACTAGAGGATAGGGAGGCTCAAAATACTGTATCAATGTATTGAAATTCGGAGGGGAAGTATATAAGGAGAGTCAAAAGGTTTTGTGTCTTTTCCATTGAAAAGATGCAACTTTTCGAACAGCTGTGAAGGGCACGACTCGTGCTCCTTGGCACGAGTCGTGACCACGACTCGTTCTCATGCATTCCACTCGTTCTGATCAGTTTTGAGCAAATGACCATTAAAGTTCATTCGTGCTCACGACTCGTGCTCAGAGTCCCCACTCGTTCTGATCACCAGAGTGCACAATTTCATCAGCCAAAACACATTTTAACTCCAATTAAATCCAAATGATCTAATTGACCCTTTTAACCAACTCTCGTTAAGTCACAAAACTTTGTCATTAATTTCTCATTCACCCGGAAATGGTTTTGAGACAATAAATGAGTTTCATAATCTACACTTAATGTAGAATACATTTTGTAACTTGCTTCGTTAACTATTTAACGAATTCCGTTAGGAAGTTAGGTCAACGTTAAGTCAAACTTAACTTTCGTTACCCATTTCCAACAATCCCCCACATGAATGACAATTAATGCATGAATGCAATTTCGTCCAAAATTCCGGCGAACTATTATTACATCGGGATAGATAGCTTGTGGCCTTGAATCTTCCCTAGTGACGATCTTTATCACTCAAACGGGTTGTGCCAGAACAAGTATTTTGTTGTGTCATTTCACTTAAATATTATGTTAAATGTATATTAATTGCTATTAATATATAGAAACCTCTAAAATTGATATTTAGTAGATTTGTTTGTCATGATCTTGGTCAAATCCATGACTTTGTTCAAATTTTCTTATTAATTTATATTCAGAATACTTTAATATTGATATCCAGAACCATTTTAGGATAATATCCAGAAGGTTTGTTATATATAGACGTGTCCATTTGGTTAACCGAAACCGCAAACCGGCCGGTTTTAAACCGATCAAAACCGGTCAAAACCGGTCAACCGGTTTAACCGTAACCGTTTTAACCGTAACCGATATTTACAAGGTTCGGTTTCGGTTTGTATTTTCAAAAACCGTGAACCGCCGGTTTTCAACCGCCGGTTTTATGCTCGGCCGAGTCATGAGGGTTGCTCGGCCGAGCAAGACATTTTTTCCAGTAAGTATTTACCATTTAATGGTCATGCTCGGCCGAGTCATATGAGTTGCTCGGCCGAGGGGGTCATTTTCCAGTGTATTAAACCGGTCATGCCTCATGCTCGGCCGAGCAGAACACTAGATATTAAAAAAAGGGTATGCTCGGCCGAGCAACACCAAAGACTCGGCCGAGCAGATCCAAACCGTCAAAACCGGAGGTTAACCGGAAAACCGTTAAAACCGTAAACCGTTAAAACCGTAACCGGTTGAGCCGGTTTGACGGTTCGGTTCCGGTTGAGGTTTGTTCAAGGTTCAAACTGCCGGTTTTCAACCGTGAACCGGCGGTTGAACCGAACCGGCCACCTCTAGTTATATATGTACTTAGCGATAACCTTGTTCAAATGTGATTGTTAATTGATATCCGGTTGTAGTGTTTTTTAACGTCAGTTCCAGTATTTTTGACTGTCAGTTGTGTGGTTTCTGATTCCCAATACGTATGAAGTTTCACTTATTTACTAAAATATCACAGCACACAAAATCTCACTTACTAACAAAAATAACACCGCACATTTTAAAACACGTATTTACTAAAAATCAATGGAAAAAAAACACGTTTTACAAGAGATCAACTCCCAGTTTAGTTAAGTCCCCAAGTTTAAAGTCTACTTTATCATTAATCAAACTTTAACCACGACTTTTGTCAAATTCTCACTTCAATTTTAATTCCATCCTATTTAAGGTTTTAATTACTTAAACAATTCATCACTAGACGACCAATGTCATGTCTTTCAAATGCAATCTTACATAAATGAGAAAGTTATACAAGAATGAAAAGTCCAAATTAATTTCTAAAATTTATTGAATATTTATTTAGAGAAATGACTTGCTCTTTGCTTTAAAATCCTAAAAGGTAAACTTTTTGAGTGTCCGGAAATTAGAAAGTCTTTTACCAATCGAGATACGAGCAATGCTAGGGGTAAAAAAAAAAATCTACAAAACGTAGCGAGAAACAAAATTGGCAAAAAAATTATTGAATATTAAATTAATGAGTAGTGAGATATTTTTAAAGTCTGAGGTCCCACCTTAAAATCAATTGATGTCAAGGGGAGTGGCCCAGGATCTTTATATGTCATAGGTAATGTGATAATTTGAGGGAGGAACGACTTACTTGTTCAATCGTAGTGCGGAAGACTTGATCGATGCCGTGAATTTGATCACCGAATATGAACTACGTACGTTGATCGGGAGCGAAATCACAAACGAAAATTGCCCACTATTTCACGACACTTGTTTGCCAATTTGATCAGCCATGGAGTCTATGGAGAAGGGAGTATCAAGAAGAGAGGGAGAGCAGTTTTCTTTGTGAACAGATTTCACAAAAGCGTTCTCATCAAAAAACTGATCGGCTAACCATTTAGTAGTCGAAAACCGTTTTCAACTTCCCGTAACTCCCCACGACTGATTTACCGATTTTGTTTTCTCAAATAAAAAAACGGGCTCAGGTTTGGGTTGGGCTCGGGCCATCTTGGGCGGACCCGTTTATTTCCAACATCTTCCACTCGCACATGATGGCTTTATCATCCACGGTCTATCATTCTAGCAAATGTGTCGTGTGACCAACGAGCGTGCATGTACGTGGTAGCTTTATAATTATGCACCCGTTAGGCATGACATAATAGCTACGACCACTACAAGTTCAACTTCGACTCGCTATACCCCAGACTCATTTTGATTAAATCAAGTCCAAACATGCCTTAGTCCCTTAAAGGTTATGCTTGACCCTTAAGATCATAAAATGTATTCATAGCTATGTCTGTGACATAACTGGTCTATGAATACAATCATTAGATATAATCAAAAATTGCCTTCCTTTCTCACTTATCACTTTTAGATTATTAAGGCAATCACTTTCCTAGACATGTACCGTCCAACCGAATTATTCATGGCTCTAGGTAGCATGCTAAAGTAGCAGACATTGATTTAATACCCTTTAAGTATAGTTGAAAGTCACATAGGGTATCTTGCACAATAAATGGCAATTAGAGACTTCACACAATAAGCAAAGGGACACGTTGCTCATTTCTCTTGATCAAATGCACACTTGTCTACAGTGGTATAACTCTTTTTACAGGGCGTATGTCATTAATTTAAACACCGTACAAATATTTATTTCAAGCACTTCTTTATACCCAACTATTTATATTTGGCTCATCTTATTTATCCAGACTTGTGAGGATTCTCTTAATTCTCATGAGGTCTTTACTTTGACCTTATCTTGATTTACATCAAGGCGACATATGTTCACGTAATGTACATAGCCTACTCCTTTGGTATCTCAAGTATCATTGTCTCATCTCAGCTTGCTTACATGGCTCCTGAGGCGATTACTCGTGTGAGAGAGTTAATCTTTGTCTGGTGACATACTCTTATATAGTGTAATGTATATGTCAATATAATAGAACATATAATTTTTACACCTCAATAATATAAACTTGATATTCATCTTAAAGTGCATAAACAAACATTGTTCCATAAACGTAGTTCAAACTGAAGTAAAATGTAAACTCGTTATTCTTAAGTACATCTACACCCTTCGGAGACCCATAGCCCTAACATGACTTAGAAAGACATCTCTAGCTAGGGGCTTAGTCATAGGATCAGCTACCATTGCATTAGTAGAAATGTACTCTAAAGTTACTTTATTACTTGCTATAGTCTCTCGAATGTAGTTATTCCTTAGATCAATATGTTTGATTCTTCCATGATACTTAGGATCTTTCGTGAAAGCAATAGACGCTTGATTGTCACTATATACTGTCACGGGGTCAGAAGCATGATCTACCACTCTAAGATCCTCCACGAACCTCTTTAACCAAACAGCCTCCTGAACAGCTCTTGTGCATGCAGTGAATTCGGCTTCCATGGTAGAGAGAGACACATTGTTTGCTTCTTGCTATTCCACGTTATATCTCCATTGTTAAGCAAAAACACATAACCCGACGTTGACTTACGGTTATCATTATCTCCTCCCCAATCAGCATCACTATAACCAACTATCCGTGAGTTTGATCCTTGATAGCATAACATGTAGTCAACAGTCCCTTTAAGATAACGTAATATCCTTTTGACTGCTCCCCAATGTGCTCTTCCAAGATTAGACTGATAGCGACTAACCATGCCAACCGCGTAAGCTAAATCTGGACGTGTACACATGACTGGATACATTAACTTGCCAATGGCACTGCGATATGGAACTCTAGACATCTTATTCTTATCTTCCTCAGTCTTAGGGCAATCGTCAAGGCTCAACTTTTCATTCTTAGCCATGGGAGTGTCAAGGGGTTTGCATTGATGCATACCAAAATGTTCTAGAACTTGCTTTAGATAAGTCTCTTGAGACAAACCAAGGAGTCTTTTGGTACGATTCCGATAGATTTGAACACCTAGTACGAACTCAGCTTCACCCATGTCCTTCATTTCAAAGTTAGAGGACAACCACTTCTTAGTTGTTTTCAACAACTCCAAATTGTTTCCAGCTATTAAGATATCATCCATGTAAAGTGAAAGGATAGTGAAATTGTTGTGAGATCATTTGAGATAGACACAATGATCTTCTTCAATCATCTCAAATCCATCCTTGATAATCGAGTGATGAAATCTTAAGTACCACTGTCTGGATGCTTGCTTGAGACCGTATATGGATCGTTTGAGTTTACAAACTTTGTTTTCACTTCCTTTTACAGTGAAACCCTCAGGTTGATCCATATATATCTCTTCATTCAATTCTTCGTTGAGAAATGCTGTTTTCACATCCATTTGATGGAGTTCTAAATCCAAACTAGCTACAATAGCTAGAATCAATCTTATTGAGGCAAACCTCACTACAGGAGAGAAATTTTCCTCGTAGTCTATACCCTCTTGTTGGGTATAACCTTTAGCTACTAAGCGAGCCTTATATCTTTCAATGGAACCATCCACTATGCGTTTGACTCGTAGGATCCATTTGTTACCTACAGTCTTTCGCCCTGGAGGTAAATCAACTAGGTCCCAAACATGATTGGTTTTCATTGATTCCATTTCATCTTCCATTGCTTTCATCCATTTTTCACTAATAGGTGATGAGATAGCCTCTTTATAGTTCTTTGGCTCATCAACATCATGTGTATCAGCCATGAACATTTCATTTTCAATGTCAAAACGACGTCGAGGAATATGTCCACGCTGACTTCTTCGTAAGATAGGTTCTTGAGGTTCTTCTCTTAATGGAAGTGTACTACTCGAGGATATATCCCTCCCACTATCGTTAGGAAGGTAAGGAACTTATTCCTCTATTTCTACTTGTCGAGTAGGTATTTCCACTTCTTCGGGTTCTTCCATTTCGTAGAGTCCAATCTCCCTATCTACTTCACCTCTACTAGGAAAATCTTTTTCCAGAAAATCTGCATCACGAGACTCAATTTCAGTTAGACTTCCATCTGGACCTTCTCCTATAAACACATATCCTTTGGAGTGTTCTGAGTATCTAATAAAGATACACTTTTTACCCCTAGGACCTAACTTCTCGTACTTGTCGGAAGTATTATGTACATAGGCAGCCGACCCCCATGGACGCAAATTTCCCAAATCTGGTTTTCTGCCCTTCCATAATTCGTATGGGGTGGAAGTTACTGATTTGGAGGGAACAAGGTTAAGTATGTATGCGGCAGTAAGTAAAGCATCTCCCCAAAAACTTATAGGTAGATTTGCTTGTTCCATCATAGATCTTGTCATGTCTAGTAATATTCTATTCCTCCTCTCTGCAACACCGTTTTGTTGCGGAGTTATTCGAATAGTTAATTGCCTTTCTATACCTTTTTCATCACAAAGATCCTTGAATTGTTCAGACAAATACTCACGTCCATGGTCTGTTCTTAAAGCCTTAATGCTTTTATCTAATTGATTCTCAACAAGGCAAGTATATCGTTTAAAACAATCTAATGCCTCAGACTTATGAGAAATCAAGTAGATATGACCAAAACGTGTGTAGTCATCTATAAATATGATGAAGTATGAAGCGCCATGCCTCGCCCTCACATTCATTGGTCCACAAATATCTGAATGAATTAATTGCAATGGAATAGTAGCCCTAACTGATTCTCCAAATGGTTTTCTAGTTGCTTTTCCAGCTAGGCAACTTTCACAAGTAGGTAATAACACTTTGTTATTTGAGCTTAAAAGACCCTCTTTAGCCAACCTGTTCATTCTTTCCTGTCCGATATGCCCTAAACAAGCATGCCATACAGATGCATCTACGTTTATGCTACTAGAAGATGCCATTAAAGAAAAATAACTATTATCATTAAACAACGTATGTTCAACATCCAAAACAAGAAAACCATCAACTAGATGTCCAGAACCATAAACAACAGAACCATAACAAATGTCTACAGATGTTCCATGGAAATTAACAGTAAATCCTAACTTAAGAAGAACTGAAACAGACACAAGATTTCGTCGAATGTTTGGAGCGTAGAGAACATCATGTAGCAACAACTTTTGGCCACCACGTAGGTGTAAGTACCCAAATCCGGATCGTCAAAATCTGTCAGAAAGTTAACCGAAATCCGTTAACTGGCCCGCTCCAGGTTAACCGGAACTCGTCAAACTCCTCGTTGCCGTGCCAATGAGACGTCCCGGGACTGCCCCGTGCATCCCGACGTCGAACCGTACTTAACACGTGTCATCACACGTAAAAGTACGTCTTTCCCGGAAAAACACACTTTCCGGCACTTTCCGGCACTTTCCGGGGGGCATTTCGGACATTTTCCGGACTGTTATTTTAAAAAGCGGACAAAACCGGGACCGGGGAACGAACTCCCACATGGCTGGTGACTCATAGGGCACGTGGCAGCCATGCCACCTCCCTCTAGTCACTCTTCAATCACAAATCAAGGCCAAAAGACCAAAATACCCCTGATTTGCAAGCCAAGTCCGGCTGGACTCCCTGTGCACATTTTCTGAAATTGCCAGCAAGTCCTTCAAATTCTCAAAATACCACAAAACCCCCTGGATTCAGGCAAAGTCCGTCCGGACTCCTACTGCATTTTTCACCTATAAATAGAAATGGCTGTCAAAGCCAAGAAGGGGAGAATTTTTACCCCAAAATTTCATATACCCCACGGCCCAAACTGGTTTACACCCCTTTCGAGCTTCCGTTCTGTCTCGATTCGCGTGAAACCTTCGTATTTCGATCAAATACGCCCCTTACTACTTCGAAACAACCTTTCGAACTACTTTCCGTGTCCCGTACACACCTTCCGAGCCAAAGGAGTCGACCCTAGCCATAGGTATAACTCCCTCTCTCTAAATCTCTCGTTCCGTCTCGGTTTACGCGCCAGTCGCTACAACCGTTTCGAACAACATTATCAAAATGTAGACGCCTCCGTCTAACGGGGTCCGATACGTTTTAGCCCCTCGATCCTCTTCTCTTTCCGTAAGAGAAGTAATCACGGGTTAAAACGGCGTTCCGACCCCGTTCCGTTTACTTTTATCGTCATTTACCAATTCCGGATCGATCGATCCGTTGATCGTCATTTATTTAATTTCTGCCATTTACAAATCCGAGCCGATTGGCCTCGTTGATCGTCATTTACAATTCCGAGCCGATTGGCCTCGTTGATCGTCATTTACGATTCTGGATCGTTTGATTCCGTTGACACTGCTTTAAATACTGTCATTTACAAGTCCGACCCGTTTGGATCGTGATAGTATTTACTTTTCAAAGTCCGAGTCGCAACCCGATTCGTTGATCGCATATCATTTAATACGCATTTTTCCGTAAAAATCGTTAACAATGTAATGCCCGGTTCAAAACCGGAGTTCGTCCGTCGAACTCTCTTTCAAAACGCGAAATGACGTTTGGCCTCCAAACGCTCATCTTCAAACTAAAAGCCGCCATTTGACACTTAAAATCATTTAATACACGCATTTTTCCCGTAAAAATCGTTAACAATGACACGCCCGGTTCAAAACCGGAGTTCGACCCTTCAAACTCCTTTTCAACTCAAAATCGACGTTTGCCACGCAAACGCTCATTTCAAACTCAAAATCGACGTTTGCCACGCAAACGCTCATTTCAACTCAAAACCGACGTTTGTCATTCAAACGCTCGTCTTTTCAAACAAAGTCACCTAATCAACGTTTGACATTCAAACCAAGATTAAGCTTGTCATTCAAGCCCCCATTTCAAAATAAACACACACACACACACACGTTTTCGAGAAAGGTAGAAAGACTCGTCATGCGAGGCGTTTCGGGCGATCTCGTAATACTCTACCCGAAACGTAACGTGACCTCCGAACCTAACAATCTCTGGTACTAAAAGCTTTTTACTCGTTTTTGCTGCCAATAAAAATGATCCCCATTTTCAAAGCCTTTTCCTAAGTTTTTGCTACCAATAAAAACGACACCATTTTCAATAGCCGTTTCTCAACGTTTGGGCTCAAAATACAAAAACCGCGTGGCGACTCCTCATTTTTCCTTCCCATGAAGCGAGGTCTCAGACACCAACCCTCCGCGAAAGACAACCGCGTTTCGCGCCCGCGCGAAATCCCGGGTAATTTCAGTTGGCGACTCCGCTGGGGAAAAGATACTTTTTTCAAAACTACCGTTGTTTTCTAAAAAGCCTTCCGTGGGTCAAACTTTCGTTTACCCTTCCTCGTTTTCGTGTGTGTGAGTTCCTTTAAACCTCGAACGGTTTTTGTTTCAAAGGCATTACATTGTCAACTTTTCAAAATCTTACCATGTTTGTGCATCCCCATTCATGTTTGATTTTCATGCTGTCTTTTGAACTGTGCATCATAAATTCTTTAAGACACATTCTGAAAAAAATCTCTGTTTTACTCAGAAAAAGAATTTTAGTGACCGCACACTACGCGCACTTGCTGCCTCGGAACACCGCACTTCACGTGCACTTGCTGCCTCGGTACACTGCACACTACAACCCCTAACCCGGGATGGCCTTATCAGTTGCACTCCGATTGGCCTGCCAGATGCCTTTCGGGGGCGCACGGGGTCGTCCCAAACATCCCATCCTAGCCCGTGTAAGCCATGCACTCTTTGTGTCACACTTTGTCCAAGACCCCGGTTGGTTTTTGGCTTAGCTCGTGTCATAAAGCCTAAGTGTATGTTTTTCACGCCGGGCCCCGCTCCGAGTCAAGCTCGAGAGTTTGAGACCAAAGGTCGTTCCTGACCCGAAGTCTTGAGCTTTTCAGCCTTGACTTTGACGCGGAGCTCTGCCGAAAAATATACCCGAAGGTTCAATGTGACGCCGTGTCACCAAACCTCGCCGTATGTATCGTGCCAGCCACAACTTGGCCAACGCTAAAAAGCTAAGGTCTCTCGCACAAGCGAGTCAGGAGAGGTCATGCCCAAATTTTGGCACGATCCCCGCCTTAACTTAAGGACGTTGACTTCGACTGTGGCCCGTACGTCACACACGTTGAAAGTTTGCGTGATCAGCTAGCCTTAAGTTCACTTTTTCCTTTGTCGGTGGAACTCGCTTGCCTTATCAGACCTCGCTCGGGATAGTCCGTCCTGAGAAAGATGATCTACAATGGAAACGAGGGGCTTATAAGCGTAGTGACGAGATCCACTGATTAGAGCTCTAGGATTAGTTGCGAAAAAGAAGACCCGCTCTTTTCCAACCGATTAGGACTCTGAGAAAACGCGCTTTAAGTAAACATTAATCGGTAACTGCACATTGCACAAGCCCGAAACCTTGAGCCAAATACCCTTTTTCGAAGCCTAAACCCTTCCTTTCGTTCCCTGCAGCGAGCAGAAAGTGGTTCAGATTTCCGGGTCAGCGCCTTGCCAGGATCACAGTAACGGCAGCGCGACAGCTTCTTCGGTTCCTCAGCTTCCTCAGCGAAATTTCCGACATGTCTAGCTCACCGAGAAATCGTGACGGGGAAGGACCCCCGCCACCGGTAACAGATATGACATTGGAAGAAGCCATCTGGGCTTGTGAGGTTCACAAGAGGCAGAAAGAAGATCAGCAGAATTTCGTGGTACAGCTTCTGAATGAGCGAGGTATAGCAGCTATCCCCCAGCCAGACGGTACTTTTGTTCTGATTGAGGATGACGATTCCCCGAAACCAGTTCACCAAACCTTCAACCAGGTTCCTCCCCCGCCAACTTACGGGATGCCTTCCAACCAAGGAAACAGCCGACCAAGGCTTCATGTTGCCACCTCTCAGGCAACCCTGCCATTTCTGGCCAGCCCA
This sequence comes from Adenophora triphylla var. japonica, assembly GCA_022495995.1. Lineage (NCBI taxonomy): Eukaryota > Viridiplantae > Streptophyta > Magnoliopsida > Asterales > Campanulaceae > Adenophora > Adenophora triphylla. The sequence continues at coordinate 22,638 of JAFEMH010003199.1, read as the reverse complement.
GTGCTACTCCTATCACTCAATATCACCAGCGCACCGCTGGACCATCTCAGGATGCCAATATCCCTCAATACCCTCCCGGGTTCGTCCCGTTGCCTATACACGAATCCCTAAACACCGGGGACAAACCCCGATACAGTTCAGAGAAGGCTCCCATATATCCACATATACCAAGCCTTCCACCTCCAATCACTACCGCTCACGTGGTAGCACCCGGCGCCGAGCCTCACAGTCCACCACTGGACCCAACCTTAGCCTGGATGGTCGAGCAGATGAAAGACCTGAAAGCCACCATGAGCAGCTCAAAGCAGGAAACGCTCAAATCCACAGATCCGGGAATGGTCACGCCTCTCCCTGCCAAGTTCAGAATGCCGGAGATGGACCGATTCGACGGAACCGAATGTCCTCAAACGCACGTCGATACCTACGTTCTCGGCATGAGAGCAAAAGGAGCAACCCTCCAGCAAATGGCCGACCACTTCCAGCATACGCTTAAAAGTTCAGCGTTACGATGGTTTCTGAGGGTCAAGCCTGCGGATCGCCACACCTGGGAACAGATTAGTAACATCTTCCTGGAACGGTACAGATCCAACTTAGAGTGGGAAACAAGTCGCGAGGACTTAATCACCACTGAGCAGAAAGCGGATGAAAGTGTTGGGGAATTCTACAAGAGGTGGAGCTGGAAACTCTCCGAGATCATGGAGCCACTCTCCAAAGATGAACAGATGCGGATCTTCAAGTCCTGCTTAAGACCGTCCATCAGAACTCTCATCAGTCATCATTTCTTCCCAGATCTCCGGGCCATGGTCAATGCCGGCTCACAGTTCGAGAAGGATCTCAAGGAAAAGTTGGCTACTGCACAGCCATACAGATACCGCTCAGCAGTCTGCATTCAATCCCGCACCGGCCCCGGAAAGGGAAAGATACGTCTGCCAACTACATCCATCAGGGACAACCGGGTAACAGAAACCCAGCCCCACAAAGCAACAATTCTACTCAGAAGCAGCCTGCCGTACACTTCGACAAGTTGGACATGCCACTGAGCAAGATGCTGGAAGGGTTAATCAAGGAGGGTCTCCTTAAACCCGTTGCCAATTACAAACCCAAGAATCCCGTAGCCAATGCGGACAAGAGCAAATACTGCGCCTTCCATCAGTATCACGGCCATACCACTGACAACTGTTTGGGGTTACGATACGAAATCCAGAACTTGATAGAAGAAGGCAAGTTGGAGCGCCCCCGTGGGCCCAATACAGCCGGAATCCTTTCCGAACAATAACAGCGCGAATTCCATTGAGTGGGTGCCCAAGAAGAGTGCCACAGAACGGCTTCTCCGCCCTCTCAGCGGATCCTCCTCTAATGTCCACATCAGCTACGATGTTCGCGGCGCCCGCGCCTGCCTGGAGTACGAGTCCCGAGAAGCTGTCCGGAGCAATCCTCCGAGAAAACAAAAGAAGAAATCCTCTCAACAGCAACTGAGAGAAAGATACGAAGCTGGGGATACCAGTGTAGGTACACTTGGAGAACCTTCCGGGAGGTTCGACTACTACGTACTGTACTCCAGCCGGTCCTCCTTGCCTCCAGACCATGCAGCTTTAGAGCAAACAGGGGTGGGTAAGCTGAAAAGTCCCGCTGAAACCAGAATTCAGACCTTGGGACACCGGAATACCTCAGACTCTTGGCAATCTCACCGCCAGCGAAGCCTAACCCCCTGCGGGATCAGCCAAGATTCAATTTGTCCAGCTTCCGAGCTCGGACCGGTAAAGGAAGATCAAAGTCAGCTTGGCACTCGCACTCGATCAATGTGCTAACCAAGGGCGGCAACCGCCACAAGCAGCCTCAACACACTCCCGAGGTTCCAGCAAAGGCTTTACCTCGCAAGAGGAAGACAGGAAACGGATGGCTGGATGACTCTCCTTCTACGGATAGAGACGAGATCTACGACTCCCATCTGTATGGCAGCATGATCACGTTCTGTGACGAAGACCTACCGAGAGATGCCTCGGGGCACAACGAAGCTCTGTACATCACTCTCAAACTCAACTCCATATCACTCGGAGTATTGGCAGATAACGGGTCAGCCGTTAATGTTCTCCCTCTAGCATGATGCGAGCCCTCCGCATCAATGAAAGCCACCTGATTCCGTCTACCGACTATCAAGGCCTACGACAGCTCGTCCGTCCCATCCTGGGACGTGACTCTGGAACTCTGGTTTGAAACCCAAATGGTGCCAGCAAAATTCCACGTGATGGACATTCCATCCGAGTTCACAGCTCTTTTGGGACGCCCTTGGCTACACCACATGAAAGCCATAGCTTCCACTCTCCATCAGTGTGTTAAGTTCATTAACCGGCAGGGAGATCTCGAAGTCATCCGAGGGGATAGTTTCCTCATAGGAAATGAAGCCGAGACAGTAGCCAAGCGTGTCCGCACTCAGGCACCGGGGTTACCTCCTTCGAATCAACCAAGGGACTATCGGGGCAAATCTCATCAGAATCCCTCAGAGTCCGGAGATGCTAACTATGTAAACGTACTCGAGCAGGCAGACCCTGAAGCAGTCCGATACATCAAGTTCAACTGTCGTTTCCAACATTTGGAGGCAGATTGGAAAGAAACGCTGAACATCGCCATGATGCGGGCACATAAACCCCCAGTCTCCAATCGGAGATTCGTCAGCATTCTCCAAACCAACTCTCTGGCCCCGCCAGGCGAAGAGATCTTTGTGATAAAGGTCAACAAGCACCGCCATTCTCGTGATGAATGCATGGAAGTCGTATGGGATGTCCTCCACGAGGAACTACCCGCTGCACCCCTCTTCTCCAACGAAGAGCATGATGTTTTCCTAGCTGCTCCAGCAACGCAACCGGACGCAATACGTCCCTACGTTTGGATCGAGCCGTCAGATGACGATGAATCAGGACTCTCCGGAGTCGAGGACGCGGCAGACCCGCGGGCAGACCTCTGCATTCACATGCTCAGTTTTGAGGACGGAACTCCTTCCGATCAGGTCACCTACGACCAAGGCTCCAATACCATGGAAATTGTCAAGCTCAACGTCCAGTACAAACGGCTATCCGACAATTGGAAGCAACTGGTTGACACGACAAAGAATCCCTCTGATCAAGTGGCTGACGACGACTTCGTCAACATCATCTATTCCAGATACCCTGATGAAGCCAAGGATCCAGTCCTTATCGTCAGATTCTGCAATACCAAGGTCACCCTCGACGACTGCCTGCTCATGGTAAACGAGGCTTTGGCCAAGCGAGCTCAGAGCTCATCACTACTTCCGAGTACCAGCCCGAGCTGGCAACCGGCCCGTGCCGCCAGTCAAGCTTATCTCCTCAAGCGCCGCCAAGGCCAAGGGCAACAGCGAAGGAGACCAAGCTCCTCACCCGCCACGAGTCAGATCACCTCGGAACGCTTCAGCCACCCCGAAAACATCTGTGAAGTCTTCCCGCAAGGCAGAGTCAGCCTTCCGACATAGGAAATGACCACCTCAGGCATCAACATGCTCCAGTCGATTCTCACTCGCTGCCACGGCCCGGATTCAGACATCCTGCCAGCTCACCGCCAGCTTGACAGACTTGGCGATCGAGCGAGATCACGAGACCGTCAACATTGCAGAATTCAACACCCCGCGGGGTCAATCAAGCAGACATGGGCGAATTTCTTGGTAATCGAGATCAAGGAAGGCCGCATGGAATGTCCCAGTCTGACTTCCTTCGTCAACATAATCCAAGTGTTTCCGCCATTCGGCGATTTGAATGTAATCACGGTTCTGGACACTAGTCAGATGATGCGCACCTACGGAGACTGACTAGCTCTTGCAAGGAAAGCCCTCATGGAACTAGCCGCTCAAGAAAGTCGTCTGGGACGAAGACCAAGCCCGAAGGACCTACAGGGACCAAGCCCTTAAAGTGTCACAGGCAGCTTCAGGACAGATAGAAAGCTAGAGGCCACTCTAGACCAGTTCGACCTCAAGGGTTTTGCTCACGGCAACTTCCTCGACTACCGTCTGTTCTCATCCAACCCCCTCTGCCAGGCAAGGGTGGTCAACGGTCCCGATGACCTAGGAGATGGAACGACACAGCAGAACGAATCCCAGCGCTTACCTTCCCGGGGAAAGCAAGTTCTCTGTGAAAGCGACGACGAAGACGATGAAACCATTCTCTTCCAAGCCGGGCATGAAGTCAACAAAACCGGACTCCCAAGGGTCCTGGGAGGATGGGAACGGATCATTTCCGCACTCAAATTGAAAGGCCAACTCAGGGAGGAAGGTCTATTTAAAAACAAGAGGAGGATGGAAATTCGTCTCGAGCAACTACTCAGGGAAATTCCACAGTCTACGGCATTCGTTTACAGAAACGATCAACTGGGACAGCAACCAGTCACATGGGCAGATGTTCGGGAAGCCGTGTACTCACCTTCCGACATACCCGCCACTCAGATAAAGCAAAGGAGAAAGCTCTCCCCGATGGAGGTTTACCTAGACTGCCGCACGCAGTTCAAAGAAGCACTGGCCATTCTCACATGGGAAGAAACGCAGGCACTAACTCTCGACGCAGGCTCCGCTGCAAGAAGGTTGATCTGGGCCCAGAGCGGAGGAAAACTAGCAAACCACGAGTATCGCCAGACCCAACTCCAGAATGCCCTGAGTATGCTCAGCAAGAAGGAAAGGAATGCGATATACCGTGAAGAGATCAAGGAGACCGCTCGCTTGAGCTGAGGCTCTCCAACCTCCCCGGAGGGTCAGCAACACACAGCCCAGTCCAGGCAACCACTGTTGTGCACTGACATTCGAACAGCTGCGTCAAACTGTAGGCTACCTCCCCGCAGAGGCATCCAAGCCAGTATCCTGGGACAGAATCCGTCAAGCTGCCGAAGCTCCCGGGAATTCATCCACAATCAATGAGTTGAGGGAAGACATATGGCCCTATGCTACGAGGAATCCTCCTCTAACTATGGCTCAACTCAGAGCGGCCTGTTCAGAAGGGACCAAACCTGATGTCAGTGTCCTAACCCGATCGGGTCAAATCCATGCATTACCACCTAAGGCCACCAAAAAGCCGACGGAGCCAGAATTGCAATCCGGCCAGCCCGAAGACGCAAATTCCTTGAAAGAGGACCCGATCCTCACTCAGCTCAAGCAGACTCAGGCGAACATTTCCCTTTGGTCTCTGCTCACCTCTTCATATCCTCACAAGCTCAAGCTAGAGGAAAGCCTGGCCCGTACCATGGTCCCCGTGGACGCAACCCCAGATGAAGTCATTCAGATGATCGGCAACATCCACTATGGCAACATTATCACCTTCACAGATTTGGACCTTCCAAAATTTGGGGCTGATCACAATGAGCCGCTCTACATCACAGTCCAGCCTACGAGCGTCGCCTTCCCCGCGTGTTGGTAGACGGAGGTTCCGGAATGAATGTCTTGCCCGCCAAGATGATGGACCTGCTTGACATCAATCCCACAGATCTTAAGCCTTCAGTCCACACTGTCAAGGCCTATGACTCTACTTCCCGCACTGTTCTTGGAGTTGCTACTCTTAACATCTGGTTCGGCAAGCAGATGATCCCCACCGAATTCCAAGTGTTGGACATTCCAATCACTTTCACAGCCATCCTGGGGCGTCCCTGGCTGCATCAAATCAATGGCGTGGCATCCACCCTTCATCAATGCCTCAAGTTCATGCAAGGCAACGAGCTAACCACAGTCTACGGCGACAGCGTCACCACCGAGGGGACCAGCACCAACGACATTCCAGTGTTAGAAATCAAGCATAATGACGACATGCCATTAACTGGATTCACTCTGGAGACCTCCAAGATCCAAATATGCAACGTGGACCTTCCACTATCTCACGACCAGATTCCTCCTGCCATGAGGATGATGAAACTCATGAACTTCATCCCAGGACTGGGGCTCGGCAAAAGGCTGCAAGGCCAACACCAAGTTATTGAAGTCAAGGACCACACCACGGTCCAGGGGCTTGGCTACGTGCCAACACCGGCTGACATCAAGGAAGACAAAAGGCTCGCCCGCACCAAGGCAGCAGCCCGCAAAAGGGGAACCTCCGATGGCACACCCAATCTCCGACCTTACAGCTTTGACCTCGCTCATTACTTCACCAAGGGAACCGACAGCAGAACTGAGGGGACCGACAAGGGAACCGACAGCAGAACTGAGGGGACCGACAAGGGAACCGACAGCAGAACTGAGGGGACCGACAGCGGAACCGACAGCAGAACTGAGGGGACCGACAGTGGAACTGATGAAGATGAGAAAGAAGCAGGGATAGTCAGCATCGAGACTACAGGAAGAATGGAACAGCTAGCACGGGACCTCAAGCGTTTCAGAGGACTCAAAGCTAATCCGATAAGGGGAGCGTTCCTCGACATCACAGCCTCACCTGGACCAACTGCCACTCACATCCAGGCACGAGTACACATTCAAGGGAATCCCAGACTTGGAGGAGCAACTCAAGGTACTCTCCATGGGAAACAGATTGTTCGGATCAGCCACCGAGGCCACATTCGAGACAGTAAGTCCAAAGCAGAAGGAACCAGAATTCATAGAAGACGCTCTCAGTGGACCAGCTCTACAGAGTCTGTTTGAAGAAGTCATGGAGTTGCCAAACCTGATTGACCTGGGCTCCGAAAACAGCATGATTGCCATGATTGGGACAGCAGAAGCCAAGCCTCTCGATCCCCGCACCCTCATCAAGCATCCAGCAATGCCACTGAAGAATTGGGTAACTTTCACCGGACCAAGGGCAAGCCAGGCAGAATTGGAAGACAAGCTGGGCCCGCACCCACATCTCCCTAAACCCGGTCTCAAACCCTCTGAGTCAGTCCTTGTCAGAGTCCAGTCCTCTGAGTCATCCAACGGCCTTACGCCAGAGGACTATAATAATGTAGCCAATCATGTATTCCCGTTCTTGTTTAATGAAAAGTCTGACCTTTCGGAGTATCCTCTCATTGCCACTTTAACAACTGATAAGTTAACAAACAACTTAAAAGACGTTAATAATTCAATTGATAAAGAAGCAGACACATTAAACGAACAATACATTAAGGAAGTTCTCGAGCGTGTAGTTGACCAAGAGGACAACCGGGCCCAAGCTGCCGAAGAGGTTATGACCAAAGTGAACCTGGGGTCAGTACAAGAGCCTAAAGAGACACAAGTGGACAGTTTCTTTGCCGATGCAGAAAAAGAAGCCCTGATAAGCCTCCTCCAGGAGTATGTTGACGTGTTCGCCTGGTCATACCAGGACATGCCAGGACTCGATCCCTCAATCGTGGAGCACAGAATTCCCCTGGATCCCGAATCCAAGCCTGTCAAACAGAAGCTGCGCAAGATCAAGCCAGAGTGGTCCTTGCAAGTTAAAGAAGAAATTGAGAAAATGCTCCGAGTTGGTTTCATCAGAGTGATTGAGTACCCGACTTGGCTCTCCAACATCGTGACGGTCACCAAGGCCAACGGAAAGGTCAGATGCTGTGTGGATTTCCGGGATCTCAACAAGGCCAGCCCTAAAGATGATTTCCCACTGCCTAACATCGACATGCTGGTCGACACCACGGCAAATTTTGAAGTAAAGTCCTTCGTGGACGGGTTCGCTGGATACAACCAGATCAAAATGTCCGAGGAGGATCAAGCCAAGACTGCCTTCACCACTCCGTGGGGGACATACTGCTACACGGTCATGCCGTTCGGTCTGAAGAACGCTGGGGCTACTTACCAGCGGGCTGCAACAGCCCTCTTCCATGACATGATTCACAAGGAAATCGAAGTATATGTCGACGACATGATCATCCACTCCAAGGGATCAGACATGCAGCACATGACAGATCTGAGAAAGTTCTTCAACAGACTCAGAAAGCACTCCATGAGGCTAAACCCGGCAAAGTGCACCTTCGGCGTCAAGCGCGGCAAGGTACTGGGGTACATGGTTACAGAAAGAGGTATCGAAGCCGATCCCAAGAAAATCAAGGCCATCATCGACATGAAGCCGCCTCAAACCCTGACAGAAGTGAAGAGCTTCATGGGAAGACTTCAGTACATCAGTCGCTTCATCAACCAGTTGACATCTCTCTGCGAGCCCATGTTCAAACTGATGAAAAAGAATGCCGACATCAAATGGGACTCCGAGTGCCAAACAGCTTTTGAGAAGATCAAGACCTACTTGGTTAATCCCCCAATTCTGTGCCCGCCACATGAAGACAAGCCACTACTCCTGTATCTGATAGTAACAGACACGTCAATCGGAGCAATGCTGGCACAAGAACAGAAAAATTCCAAGGTTGAGCATGCAATCTACTTTATAAGCCGGAAGCTTCAAGGAAGTGAACTCAGCTACTCAGGCATCAGAAAACTTGTACCGCCTTGGTATGGGAGTCGGGAACTGAAACACTACATGGCAGCCGCATTCATGCTCCTGGTCTCCAAAGTGGACCCCGTCCGATATCTCTTTGACAAGCCATCTCTGTCAATGCGGCTAGCCAAGTGGTCATTCTTCCTGGCTGAGTTCGACATCAAGTACATGGTCAGAAAATCAACAAAGGGTAGAGTCATGGCAGATCAGCTGGCCGACTTCCCAAGCAGTGAACCTAAGGGTCCTGATCCGCAATTTCTGGACGACGGAATCTTCTCACTCGACAGCGCAAACCGCTGGCAACTCTTCTTCGATGGGGCAGCCAACAAGAAGGGGAATGGCATTGGAATGCTCCTTGTCGATCCCAAGGACGAGCATACTCCCATAGCCATCAAGCTGAATTTTGAAGCAACCAACAATGCAGCAGAATACGAAGCCTGTGCAGCAGGTTTGGAAGCCGCCCTCGAGCGCAACATCTCAGAGCTGGATGTATATGGAGACTCAGCATTGATCATCAATCAAGTGTCCAACAAATGGAAGACGGTAGATTCTGGCCTTCAGAAGTACCACGCGTACATGGAGGAGCTCATCGCTCAGTTCAAGGACATCTCTTTTCACTATTTGCCAAGAGACAGGAACCGCTTCGCAGACGCCCTGGCAACCCTCGCCTCTCTTGTCGAAATTCCCGATGGGAAAGCAGTAAAACCCCTCAGAATAGGCAGACGGGAAACACCCGCCTATTGCTGTGAGATCGAAAAAGAAAAAGAAACGATCGACGAACCCTAGTACAATCAGATTTACCAGTACCTCCAAAGCGGAGAAGCTTCCTTCACAAATGAAGATGGAAAATACAAAGAAGGGATCAAAGCCAAAAACATGATGGCATTAAAACGCCTGGCATCCCACTTCGTCATTCTGGGGGGTATGTTGTACAAGAAGCGCCACCAAGGGCCACTCCTTCGGTGTGTAAACAAAGAAAAAGCCAGCGAGCTAATGAACGAAGTTCACAACGGAACCTGCGGTCCGCACATGAACGCCCGAGCATTGACACAGATCATTCTCCGTATGGGATACTATTGGATATCAATGGAAACAGACTGCATCCAGCTCGTCCGAAGCTGCGACAAATGTCAACGGTTCTCCAACCTCAATCACATCCCTCCTCACGAACTCTATTGCATGACTACGCCATGGCCTTTCGCCACATGGGGAATCGACGTCATCGGCAAGATCACTCCTCCAGGGAGCAATGGTCACGAGTTCATTTTAGTCGCAGTCGACTACTTCACCAAATGGGTAGAAGCCAGATCGTACAAGGTACTGAATTCTAAGAAGGTGGCCGAGTTCATCCGAGAGAACATCATGTGCCGATACGGAGTGCCCAACGAGATCATCTCCGACAATGGGACTCACTTTGAAGGAGATTGTGACCAACTACTGACCGAATTCAGAGTCACACGTCACAAGTCTTCTCCTTACAGACCACAAACCAATGGTGCAGTAGAGGCAGCCAACAAAACTCTCGCCATGATAATCAGAAAGATGACCACCAGAGGTCGGGACTGGCCCGAAAAGCTACATTTAGCCCTCTGGGGATACCGAACATCAGTCAGAACCGCCACAGGGGAGACTCCGTTCGCGCTTACCTACGGAATGGAAGCGATGTTGCCCGTGGAATTGGAAATTCCATCCCTCCGAGTCCTCTTGGAAAACGGGATCAATGAAGTCGAATGGCTACAGAGCCGTCACGACGAACTTGCTCTACTCGACGAGCGCAGATTGAAAGCCATGGAACACACTCGAGCCTACCAGAGCAGAATGGCCCGAGCATTCGACAAGAAAGTCAAGATCCGAGACATCAGAGAAGGCGACTTGGTGCTAAAGGAAAAGCCTCCTACGCAGACCAATCCCCTCGGAAAGTGGGAGCCTACCTGGATAGGACCGTTCGTGGTACAAAGAATCTTCTCCGGAGGAGCCATGAAGCTAGCAGACTTGGACGGAAACCCTTTCGTTAACCCCGTGAACGGAAGCAAGCTCCGCAGATACTTCGTTTGAGGAAGAGCACGAGTCAACTCACCTTCCCCATACACCGTCCTCTCAGTAAAATTAAAGTGCTAAAAGAGTAATACCCAACTGGATACATTCCCGCTAATGATCCAGGTAAAAAACAGGGTCGCACTTCTTTTGTCTTTGTTTTCTCAAATTCACCTAAAGTGTCGAACTACGGTGACCTGAGCCCCTTAGTCCAATTGTAAAAGGGGAACGTTTCGGTCTAAAAAACAAAAAAAAAATACAATAAGCATCAATTGCTTGTGTTTCGAAAAACTCTTTTCATTTAACCTACAAATTCATAACGGTTAAAACATTCTTTGATGAGTTCAAGCACGGTCAACTCTTGACTCGCTACACGCTAGCAAAACTACAATAAAACATTAATCAATTAATGTGTCTGCAATGACAATGGGTGGATACTCTGGACAGCAAGGTCAACCTAGTTTCCCGTACTAGGTCCTTCATCCTTCTTCCCCTTCCCTTTTCCCCGGCGAGTGTTCTTCACCTTCGCAGGAAAAATTCCGGTAGGCCTTCTACCTGGCTCAGGGACTCTTCCCGATGCCTCCGTCAAGCCTGTGGCTGTCAACGCAGCCCTTTCTCTAGCTCTGTCTCGAGCCGCCTCGCTTCGAGCCATCATCACAGTGCTTTGATTGGCCTCCCGATCAGCACTTGTCTCATAATCAGCCATGGCATCGCCAGTACGATTCCCAGGGTTAGCCCTTGCTTCGGCCCTCCTCAAGGTCGAGCTGTCCAGGTGATCAGCACCCAACAGCTCACTCCGTCTCCACAAGATAGCCATCTGTGTCTCCCCTATACACTCTTCGTACCAGTTCAGATACTGCGTCGACAGAACAGTGCCCTCTCTCCGGTGAAAGAGAACCCTGGCAGGAAAGGACGTGTATTGCCACCACCGGGTGATCAGCAATAGCGTCGAAGGATCTTCCATCCGCAGAGATCCCACCTCAAAGGTAGCAGCATAACTCAGATCAGTCAGTGGCACCTGCTCCAGCCCGTACTGCCGCAGAACCAATGATGGAATATAGAAAGACGTCTGAGACAGCCCCGGCACTCTGACAACCAACAGACCCTCCTGAGTGGTCCTGCAAGTCTGTAACTTCCAATGGGGAACCCACCATCGCAAGTGATGCGTGCAAAGTCTGGCCATCCAGAGCTCCAGTTCCTCATGATCGCCCCCTATCACCAGAGGACGTCGAGAGAAAGACCAAGCGTCACAAGACATTGGCACCTCAGGCATCATCTGCAGCCTCTCCCTCAACCACATGGTAAGCATAGCGGGACTCCCTCCCCACATGTATCGGCTACCGGTCGCCATCCGACCTATGCCCAGGAACGTCTCGCCCAAGACCAGCGGCACGATGTCTCCCCCACTCCGGCACTGCCTCACCAGGTCCAGGACACTGTGATGGCACACACCCAGAGACGTGAATGTGAACAGAGTAGCAATCGCGCACAGAGCAAACGCGTCCCACGAAAAGACGCTCCCCTCAGCTCCGACAAATCTTTCAGGCAGTCCCGAAATGTCAACATAATCAGTATCCTGTATCAGCATCCCGTATGCTTCTCCAGCCGAGATACCAAACAAAGACACTAGCTTCTCAACAGTGGCCATGCCACCAGCATACGGAAGAACTAGCTGTTCCGTCTCAGGTCCTCCCAGAATGGCCCGGAAATCTTCAAACGTAGGAGTGACTTCGTTGTACGAAAAGCTGTACACATTCCTCCGTACGTCCCAGAAGCGAGACGCGGCTCTCAAAAGATCCCAATCTGGCATGAGCTCCTTCAAAGCCCAAACAGATTTAATCCCGTAACAGCCTTCGAAAACCTCGTGTGGTTCCGTACCCACGACTGAAAGTTGTCCAAATATCGCTCTTGCATCCGAGACGATAACTTGGGAAAGGGAGCCATGAAAAATGAAGGGAACCTTGGAAGTTTGAGAGAATTCAGCTAGAATGATCAAAAACTATGCGCAGTTTCTTAACCAATTGCAAAGCTGAAACTGCAATTTAAAGAATCTGGAAATTCATTCCAAGTCCGGCCGGACTCCCTCTGCAGTTGACTTGGTCAACTCTGCAGCCAGCTGCCCCTAAATTGGAAACATTTCCAAACAACTCCCTGTTCATCCTTATGAAACCTGCGTGCTGCCCCTGGTTTCATTCAACAAATATCAATATCCCTTCCGCCCCGGGCTCGTGCAACAGTGCAAATAATTAATAATTAGTGCATATAGGCTTAAATTTTGACCCGTTCAATTTTTAATGCATTTCTCATTTTATTTATTTTTGATTAACCTACTTCCTTATTTGCCAAAAATAACAGAAGGTGATCACAGAATAAATATGCGAAGTACAGGTTCCGCCCCACGGGCGCCTTTTTGCAAATACAGTTCAAATCAAATTTGTTCCTGACAAATACATGCATTTTGTCTAAACAAAGCAGTAAAGAAAGAAAGCAGTAAAATAGGACTACTCTGAGTCCTGCTCGTCATCCGAGCACTCGACGTACTGCTCCGCCGCTGCCGGATCCGTCGCAAACAGGAACTCGCCAAATTCCTCCAGCCGGGAATAGGCGAAAGGCCTCCTCGGAGTACGCGAACTCGAGGACTCCCCCCTCTCGCGCCCCGAGTGCGCAGAAGAAGGAGCTCCAAATCTAGCCGTCCGCCCGCGAACCGGCCGAATCCCCGTGCAAAGTCCTCCCCACCAGCCGGGAGCAGGCGAATCTCGGCCTAGACGGCCCCCGATCACGGACATCCACGCTCCTCCGGGAACCGCACCGCATGAACTCCACGAGCCTCCTAGCGGGCGGACCACCCGTCCACCAGCCTCATGGCGTCATTGTACGCACGCCGAGACACCTTGAACCAGGAAAGTCATCAGAAGACAAGCAGAAAGTACAGATGCAACATTTGCAGAATACTACTATCAAATGCAGAAAATCAAAAAGGTGCTCACCGAAGCATTGGGGTCCGCCCTGTATCGTGGTCTCGGCTCAGCCGGAATGGGATCACAAGTCGCCTACGCGAACCATCCAGCCCCTCGTACGCCAGCCTAGCTCGTGGGACCGGAAAATCTCGAGGACCTCCAGGGACCTCGCCCTCTCTATGCTGCACCTGCGGGCTCCTCAGCCTCATCCTCAAGAAAGCATCATAGGCGGCCCCTGCTATGATGTACTCGGTGTAGTACACGCCCTGTATGTACCCCTCCAGCTCCTCTATCGGCATCTCACTGGGATGCTGCATGTACAAAGGAGGATCCACCGGCACCAAGGGAAGGGACCCCGGCCTATGCTGACGAGTCACCCTCTCCCCCAGATACATGGCGTCGCAGTGAAGTCCCACCAGGAGCTTCCGCCGCCGTGTAGTCTCGCTAGCAATCTGAACAGCGACGGCATCGAACCTACTCCACCAGGTCAACCGAATCCTCTCGAAAAACTCTCGGCTCAGGGCTTGGGACACCTCCTCGTATGACACTCGAGTGCCAACTCTCGACGAGACCGCCTTGTTCGCTTTCTTCTGCCAAACCAGCATGGCAGGAACAGGGGGTCGGCACGGCTCCTTGATGTCCCAATCCTGCGGATGAACACCTCGCCCATAGCAGAGCACTAAGCCGCCAAGAGAATGGAAAGTTATGTCAGCTACAAAGCAGATACATACGAGTACATAAAAGAGGCAAGGAAGAGAAAAAGTACGTAAACTTACATCCAAGACAGGCGTGAAGCAGCTAAAGGAGTGCTCCTCTCCCCGTGAGAACCTGTCCCAGTGGAATGATAGAGCTCGGCCATCCCAGCCTCCCCACGCGAAACCCCTCACGGCATCCAAGTCTATCGAACCCCGAGCAAAGGGAAGTGACAAGGACGTGTCAGAAGTCGGGAACAAAGTCGCGACAGCGCAAACCAAAGGAACCCTCGAGCCGGCGCTCCGCGGTCATCCTCAAGGATCCAGCCAGATAAGCGCGACACCCGCCTCCGAGATGCCTCTCCATCGGCTTACCGAATGCCTAAGCCCCTGGCATCGGTAATATCAAAACCCAGCAGCCCAGACAACTGCTCCGGGGTGTAACCATCAACCCACACCAGCGTGTTGCCATAAGTCGGCAACCCAGTGATAGCGGCAAAATCCGTGGGAGTCACCGTCGCCTCCCCCCATCTGAAATGGAAAGTGTGGGTCGTATCCCACCAATACTCGCTCAGAGCAACATACATGGACCTGGCCCTCGGCGTATCAGCCTGTCAGCCACAGGGCGATGAACCCAGCCAACCCGGAGTCAAGCACCAGCTGCCGCGGACTCCTCTCTCCCTCTCGAGCCACGTTCGGGATAATATCCCACAATGCTCGCACCGCCTCAAAAGCACCCCGACTCTTCTGGTTGTGGGTATTAACCGTCCCTGTCCCCTGCAGACAAACAACACAGAAGCAACGTCAACAGAATGCACCAACGCATGTCAAAAGGATGCAATGCAGATACGGTTCTCATTCATTTCCTACGTATATTCCCATCATTTCGAAAACTCCGTCGAATCCGGAACTTTCAAAATCTTTCGAAAACTCCGTCGAATCCGGAACTTTCAAAACATTTCGAAAACTCCGTCGAATCCGGAACTTTCAAAATCTTTCGAAAACTCCATCGAATCCGGAACTTTCAAAACATTTCGAAAACTCCGTCGAATTTGGAACTTTCAAAATCTTTCGAAAACTCCGTCGAATCCGGAACTTTCAAAATCTTTCGAAAACTCCGTTGAAACCGGAACTTTCAAATCTCTTCGAACATTTCCAAAATTTATCGTTCGAATTAAAGCTACTTTAATTTTGGAAAATGCATCTAGACATGGAATTTTGCAACCAAAATTTTTATGTCATCCACCCATAGTGTCAATTGAACTACATCCTAGTCAATTTCGACAACAATTCATGGCAAAGTCAAAAGCCCCAATTCGGGCACCAAAATCCCTAAGTTCATTCCTAAACAAATTTCTAACATTTAAAGAATGCACATTCTTAAAATTAATGGAATTTGTAGGAAGCTTACTTGTCTCTTGATCCCTTCCTTGGAGTTGTGTCTATCCCTCGCCGGATAAAACTCCGCCGGATTCAATGGATGCACAATGGTTCGAATGGTCCGAACCAATCGAGTTCTTTCGTCATCGGTCCTTCCGTGGCGAGCCATTGGTCCCAAATCACCTTCCATAGCGATTTTCCTTCACAAATACGAGCAAACCTTGCAATTTGGGTTGGATTTTCTCTCCTCCTTTCTCTCCTCCTCGTCGGAATTTATGGCAGAAAATGGCTTCTCCTCCCTCGGCCTCGGCGCTGAAAAGGACATGGCCAATTTCAATAAAAGTCCGGCCGGACTCTTACTGCACCATAAATTTTTTTGCCACTTTGGCCCCTCAGCTTTATGCAGTTCCAATTTTACCTCTTTTGGCCCCCCAAAAGTATAAAATTTCCCCAGTTAGACATTTCTAACCCCCCATCCCCCGAGGATAAATTCCCAGTTAGTTTTCACTAACGCTCGTCTCCAGACGTTAAAATTCCTAATGGTTTTAACCATCACTCATATCCTCAATCGCGACCTGTCACGGTCCGATTTCAATCCTTAATCGCGACCTTTCACGGTCCGATTTCAATCCTTAATCGCGACCTTTCACGGTCCGATCTCAATTCTCAATCGCGACCTTTCACGGTCCGATCTCAATCCTCAATCGCGACCTTTCACGGTCCGATTCCAATCCTCAATCGCGACCTTTCACGGTCCGATCTCAATCCTTAATCGCGACCTTTCACGGTCCGATTTCAATCCTTAATCGCGACCTTTCACGGTCCGATCTCTGTGATGATGTGCCACCTAAAATTTCTCGCGGGAAAAATTCGATTCTTTGCGTTTCTTTGAAAAAACCAAATAAAATCGGAAAAAGAACGGAGTCGCCACGCCATTTTTGTTTTAAGGGCCAAAACTTTGAAAAATGCCCGAGATTAGAGATTTGGGTTCGGAGGTCATGTTACACGCCGGGAAGGACGTTAGTGTGCACCCGAAATGCCTCGTAAAACGAGTCTTCCAAGCTGAAAATCATTTGTGTGTGTGTGTGTGTGTTTTTTGGCCAAAATAAGTTGAAACTCAGAAAAGTAAAAATTGGGATGTCTTTTTAAGACTTTAAACTGATCCCATGATTTTTTAGAAGATTTTTGGGTTGAGGTTTGGTACTCAAAAGACCTTTTGAAGTTGAGAGTCACTTCTGCCAGAATGAAAAAGGCAGTGGACCTTTGATTTTGAAATGGATTCAAGGGTCTTAAAACTCCATAATATGGATAAACTTAGAGAATGAAAGTTGTTCCAGACACCTTAAATAAGATTTGTGCGAAGGAATTTTCCATTTTGGAGAAGATTTGAGGGGTCAAAACCTTCTGGAAATCTCAGATATGCAATCTAGATTTCCAGAAGCTGATGAACTGGCCTCTAAAAGAAAATTTGAAAAGAGGAGTTTTACTCACCCAAAAAATAAAGTAAAAATATTTCTGGAAAGCTCTGGATGTTGGATACAAAAAGTTTTTTGTAGTAAACACCAAATTCCAAGTTTATCTATATCCAAAAATTAAGACAATGGACTGGGGTCTTGGAAAATTGCTACTGGACAGCAACTTCTCAAGAAAGGAAAAATGATTTAAAAGGGGTTTTTTTTGCATCCATGCTTGTCCCCATTTCCCTAGGTTTTGGTTAGTGATCACTTGACATTTTAGTGGTGAATCAACTATTCCAAACCATCCTTGGGGTACATTAGGACTAAGCACTTCATTTGCTTGGGAAGGGGAATTTTATCCTTTGAAAATGAGATTTGATGCTTGAAAATGGTTTTTAGGGTTTTGAAAATGCATTTGCAAGTAAGTGAGAACACATTGAAGAAAATGTTGATCCTTGTAAAAGATCATCCATGGAGATGAACTTCCATGCTGATCTTCTTGGATCTAAGACAAGAAGATGAATGAACTACATTTTGTAGCTTGAAAATGCATGCATGGATGAGAGATTTAGGGTAAGAAGAGGGAGGTTATACCTATCTTCTTTGTATTTTGGGGCTTTGGCTTGAATATATGAGTGTTTGAGGCTTTGAATATGATGGTGAGTGAGTGAGATTTGGGAAGATAATCAAGAGAAAAGAGTGACAATTCAAGGGAATTCTCACTATTTTCTCAAGTATTTTCGCCAAGGTGCAACTGTGAATTGTGTTTTTTCTCTCTTTCCCTTTTGTGACTGGAGGGCTCAATTTATAGCCCTCTGAAATTGACAATCCCATCCGCACGGATAAACCCTGCAGCGTGCACTGTTCATTAAATGCTGCTCCAGGCTTTGGACACAAGGAATAATCTTTTCAAAATTCAAATTAATCAGCCAGTTTTTGTTTCCAGCCATTTCTTTTTTTGGTTTTTCTTATTTCTTTTGCTTTTTTGATTCCTTTCCTTGGTTTATCTTTTTTTGGCAATCCCTAATCTACCCTTACTTGGTTAGAAATGTTAGGAATGTTAGGAATTGTTAGAAATGTTATAACTTTCGTTAATTTTCTAACGAAAATACTAACAAGCTCAAATTGGAGCACTTACAGTAGCCCCTCGGCGACGGCGCTTTCAAAGGAAGCGGGGTCGTCGATAAGAGTAAGGCTCCATATTTGGCGGGATGATCGAGTGATCGGGTGGCTGAACCTATTTAATAGGCTACCTACGTATCCCGAATGGGAATCAAGCCAGTCGTAGTTCGGGTCTTCGACCCTGGAGATGATGGCGTTTTAGGTGCCTCGAACCTGATGAGCGAGTTCTGCAGTCGGTCGCTGGAGAGAAACTCTGCTGGGGGTAAGAGATGACCATTTTTGATCGGATGGCTATCCGCTCTGCTGGGGATGGGAATGACCATTTTTGGTCTGGTGGCTATCCGCTCTGCTGGGGATAGGAATGACCATTTTTGGTGCAGTGGCTATCCGCTCTGCTGGGGATAGAAATGACCATTTTCGGTCCGGTGGGTGAAATTGTATATCCGCTTCTGGGATAGGAATGACCATTTTGGTCCGGTGGCTGAAAATTGCATATCCGCTTTCTTGGGGATAATTGCGATTTATCGCCTTCCTAGTGTTGTGTGTGATAATAAGCCTTAGGTGCCTCAACCTCGACGACGGCGTCTTCTAAGTGGTGCCTCGGACCTTGGATGATGATGGCTTTTTAGGTGCCTCGAACCTGGATGGTGATGGCTTTTTAGGTGCCTCGGACCTTTGGAGATGATGGCGTTTTAGGTGCCTCGAACCTGGATGGTGATGGCTTTTTAGGTGCCTCGGACCTTGATGATGATGGCGTTTTAGGTGCCTCGGACCTGGATAATGATGGCGTTTTAGGTGCCTCGGACCTGGATGATGATGGCGTTTTAGGTGCCTCGAACCTTGATAATGATGGCGTTTTAGGTGCCTCGGACCTGGATGACGATGGCTTTTTAGGTGCCTCGAACCTTAATTTGAAAAGGCCTTTCGGTGGACTTCGTCTGCTGCCGAAGGAGAGGGTGACCGTTTTGGTGGGGCTTTGGATTCCAATGATAGGCTACCTACGTATCCCTAGTGGGAATCAAGCCCTTTCGTAGTTCGAAATCTACTCGAGATTCCGTTGGCTTTGCTGGGGATTTCGTTAGCCTTTGCTGGGGGGAAATCAGACGTTTTTGTAGGGGAAATCGGTCTTACGTTTTACTGCCGGGGGTAATTTTGATGAAAGATACGGGATCTCGTTATCTTTCTCAGGGAAATCGGTCTTACCCTTGACTGTCGTTTGATGATTTTGATGAAAGATACGGGATCTCGTTATCTTTCTCGGGGAAATCGGTCTTACATTTGATTGCCGTTTGATGATTTTGATGAAAGATACGGGATTCCGTTATCTTTCTCGGAGAAATCGGTCTTACGTTTGACTGCCGCTTGATGATTTTGATGAAAGATACGGGATCTCGTTATCTTTCTCGGGGAAATCGGTCTTACGTTTTACTGCCGTCGATGATTTTGATGAAAGATACGGGATCTCGTTATCTTTCTCGGGGAAATCGGTCTTACGTTTGACTGCCGTTTGATGATTTTGATGAAAGATACGGGATCTCGTTATCTTTCTCGGGGAAATCGGTCTTACGTTTGATTGCCGGGAATGATTTTGATGAAAGATACGGGATTCCGTTATCTTTCTCGGGGAAATCGGTCTTACGTTTGACTGCCGGGGAATAATTTTGATGAAAGATACGGGATCTCGTTATCTTCCTCGGGGAAATCGGTCTTACGTTTGACTGCCGTTTGATGATTTTGATGAAAGATACGGGATTCCGTTATCTTTCTCAGAGAAATCGGACTTACGTTTGACTGCCGTTTGACGATTTTGATGAAAGATACGGGACCTCGTTATCTTTCTCAGGGAAATCGGTCTTACGTTTCGATCGCCGGGTTGATGATTTTGATGAAAGATACGGGATCTCGTTATCTTTCTCGGGGAAATCGGTCTTACGTTTGACTGCCGGGGAATGATTTTGATGAAAGGGGATTGACTTTGGTTAACTTTGGTTAACTTTGTCAAGTTTGGGACTAAAGCTACTGAGAGTCCGGATTTTTAAAGGGCAAAAGGGTCATTTTGACCCTTGAAACCCTATCCGCGCGGATAGGAGCGTATTCCAGAGGGTTTTAATGAGGGCCAACGCCCTTTCTTCTCCTTCAGTCCCTTTTTTGAATTTTACGAGAGAGGAAGAGAGAAACCGAGAGAAACCGCCATTGAAGGCCAAAAAGCTTGAAAATTCCTCCGATTTTTTCGTTTTTTTCAAGCGATGGAACACGGGAAGGTGCTTTTCAAGGCCAAGGACGTGGCCCGGTAGTGGAGAGACGATTGGAGCTCGTCCGAATGAGGAGGCACTACGCACTTTCGCAATCGATTGCGGAGGAGCCATACCCCGATGCTTGGCAACATTGGGCCACCGATCCGAGTCTCCGAACGGTATTCTTCGAATCCTTTTGATTCCTTTGTCGATTCTTGCTTGAAATTGATTTTTGGGTGATTTTTCTTTTTTTTTCGAAAATTATGCAATGTTCTTGGCTTTGAATCTTAATTTTGATGCTATGCATGTTGTAATGAGTATATGGGTATCCCAAAATATGCATTTTGCTTGGGAAAAGAATTGACATTTTCGCCATTTTTTTTTTTGAAATATGAGATTATGATGAATGATTTCCCGAATTTGGGACGGACTTCTTTTGTTGCAATGTAGGATTCTTGCAATGTTGATATGATGATTTTTTTTGCAATGAGATGATGATTCTATGAATGACATGTATGCATGTTATTTTATGAAAATGGGACGGAGTTTTTGCTTCCGTTGACTCCTTGTGTGAATGTATGATTGTAGGATTTTTTTTTTTGAAATGGCGGATGATATGCATGTTATGAATGCACTTTTTTTTTTGAGAGTGTGATTTTCTATGAAAAGTGGGACGGATTTTTCGTTCCCCTTTGATTGAATGAATGACTTGAGAGATTGTTTATGTATGCTATTTCATGAAAGATGGGACGGAGTTTTTTGCTTCCGCTGAACGAATGTATGCATTTTTTTTTATGGAAAATGGGACGGAGTTTTTACTTCCGTAGGAATGCATGTAGAACTCTCTTTCTTTTTTTTTTGATGATGAGTGATATGCATGTTATGAATGTTGGTTGGGATTTCTGAAAAGCTTGTCTTTTTGTGAGAAAAAATGGGGCTCGGTTCATTGCATGCCGTTATGCTGCCGAATTTTCTTCAAAACTTTTGTGATGAATGATGCATGTATATGCTTTCTTTTTTTTGTGCAAATGCAAATGCAAAATTTTTTTTTTTTTTTTGACATTTTCTCTCTCTTTTTTTTTTTGCAGGGTGGAAACAACTACGTTTAGGAGCAGCTGAACAAGATGAAGACTCGAGGATCGGTGGAGTCTGTAGTTGACTTGTGGGACCGGCTTCCGAATGCGGGCCGATGAGCTTTGCCGAGTCCGAGACAGATTGTTGTTGAGACCGGGCTTTGGGAGTTCATTGAGTGCTTGAGGGGGTTGGTCAAGTTCCCTAAGAGCAAGGGCTCCGATGTTTGCTTTGGCGCAAAGACTGGTGGGATGCGACCCACACGTTTCACTTCTTCTGGGGCGAGGCTACGGTTATGCCTTCAGATTACGCTGCGATCACGGGTCTGTCCTTTAATGGACGCAACATTGAGTGGCGGGACGGCTACAGCGACGCGGACCTGCAGGCTCTTCTGGGATTTTCCCCTATTCCCAAAAAGGGGATGGGGATGGAGTATGCCGTGGTCTACGGGAAGATTGTGGAGACCATTGGGAGCTACGAGGTGGGGAGGAGAGGATAGGCGTGAAAGCGGATTGCTAGTGGCCTTCTTATGGTTTGCTTTTTCGAGCACCCTTTTTGGACATGCTTTGAGGGACGGCAGCTTTGCCTTTGCTGAGGTCCTTGGAGGACATGGAGATGGTCGGAGATGTCTCTTGGGGAGAGGCCTGGGCAAGAGCTTTACTTTGCTCTTGATAGGTACGGAAGGTCATGAGCTCCAGACGCTTTGAGTTTGCCACTGGAGGTATAAGCTCTCTCTTTGCTTTCCCTTTCTTCTTGAGCACACACTTTTCTTTTGCGCTGGATTGATTTGATTTTTACCTTCCGCAGGTATGGGCGTTGGAGTTTTTCCACGTCACGATGTGGCGACAGCCGACGGAGTACGTCGGGGCGTATCCGGCCATGCGCTCCTGGTCCAAGCATGCCCGAGAGAAGATAAGCTCCAGGGGGCGTACGACCTCGTGATACGCGGATTGCCTTCCTTTGACGGAGGGCGAGACGGATGAGAGGATGATATTCTATCCACGGGATCGTTTCGAGGTGGCGCAGTGAAAGGCGCCGAGATTTGGACTGCGGCGGAGGATTCGAGAGGTCCGACTGCGATGCCTATTATCCGGGAGAGAGGGTGACGCGCCGCATGGCGCGAATTCGCCTTTGATGACACCGGTGGAGCCTCCCGCCGATATGATGCACCCGAGTGACAGATCTGCGACACAGGATGATTACTCGAGCCGGCCGGCACTTCTCGGCATTTGTGGCGATTGAGCCGTACCCCGTATTTGTTTGAGGAGGCCGAGGATGCGGGAGCACTTTGCACGGGGATAGAGAGGGTTTGGGATCCC